>CM060958.1:104918278-104988278 GCA_030765055.1 Mantis religiosa
AATAATAATAATAATAATAATAATAATAATAATAATAATAATTAATAATAATAATTAATAATAATAATAATAATTAATAATAATAATAATTATTAATAATAATAATAATAATTAATAATAATAATAATAATAATTAATAATAATAATTAATAATAATAATTAATAATAATAATAATTAATAATAATAATAATTAATAATAATAATAATAATAATAATAATAATAATAATAATAATAATAATAATAATAATAATAATAATAATAATAATAATAATAATAATAATAATAATAATAATAATAATAATAATAATAATAATAATAATAATAATAATAATAATTAATAATAATTAATAATAATTAATAATAATTAATAATAATGATAATTTTTTAGTTAATTGATGGAAATTAATGATTTCTCCACACTAGCCGTATATAGGCTAAGATATTTGATGGATAGAGTCAACATGAAAAATTCAATGCCATGGCCGGGATTTGAACCACGGATCTACTGGTTTCCGTCCAGTCGCTCTTAACCTTTGAGCTACCATGGCCAACGTTCCTTCCTGACATTAAATTCTCCAGTTGACTCGTATATTTCCCCGGTAGACCACTAGGGGCTCTCGCATCCGAGATACACCGTTCGTGGCGACTTACTATTGTAAGTACTTAAGTCCCAGGCTTCATCATTTAACTCTTATTTTTTAGTTAATTGATGGAAATTAATGATTTCTCCACACTAGCCGTATATAGGCTAAGATATTTGATGGATAGAGTCAACATGAAAAATTCAATGCCATGGCCGGGATTTGAACCACGGATCTACTGGTTTCCGTCCAGTCGCTCTTAACCTTTGAGCTACCATGGCCAACGTTCCTTCCTGACATTAAATTCTCCAGTTGACTCGTATATTTCCCCGGTAGACCACTAGGGGCTCTCGCATCCGAGATACACCGTTCGTGGCGACTTACTATTGTAAGTACTTAAGTCCCAGGCTTCATCATTTAACTCTTATTTTTTAGTTAATTGATGGAAATTAATGATTTCTCCACACTATCCGTATATAGGCTAAGATATTTGATGGATAGAGTCAACATGAAAAATTCAATGCCATGGCCGGGATTTGAACCACGGATCTACTGGTTTCCGTCCAGTCGCTCTTAACCTTTGAGCTACCATGGCCAACGTTCCTTCCTGACATTAAATTCTCCAGTTGACTCGTATATTTCCCCGGTAGACCACTAGGGGCTCTCGCATCCGAGATACACCGTTCGTGGCGACTTACTATTGTAAGTACTTAAGTCCCAGGCTTCATCATTTAACTCTTATTTTTTAGTTAATTGATGGAAATTAATGATTTCTCCACACTAGCCGTATATAGGCTAAGATATTTGATGGATAGAGTCAACATGAAAAATTCAATGCCATGGCCGGGATTTGAACCACGGATCTACTGGTTTCCGTCCAGTCGCTCTTAACCTTTGAGCTACCATGGCCAACGTTCCTTCCTGACATTAAATTCTCCAGTTGACTCGTATATTTCCCCGGTAGACCACTAGGGGCTCTCGCATCCGAGATACACCGTTCGTGGCGACTTACTATTGTAAGTACTTAAGTCCCAGGCTTCATCATTTAACTCTTATTTTTTAGTTAATTGATGGAAATTAATGATTTCTCCACACTAGCCGTATATAGGCTAAGATATTTGATGGATAGAGTCAACATGAAAAATTCAATGCCATGGCCGGGATTTGAACCACGGATCTACTGGTTTCCGTCCAGTCGCTCTTAACCTTTGAGCTACCATGGCCAACGTTCCTTCCTGACATTAAATTCTCCAGTTGACTCGTATATTTCCCCGGTAGACCACTAGGGGCTCTCGCATCCGAGATACACCGTTCGTGGCGACTTACTATTGTAAGTACTTAAGTCCCAGGCTTCATCATTTAACTCTTATTTTTTAGTTAATTGATGGACGGAAACCAGTAGATCCGTGGTTCAAATCCCGGCCATGGCATTGAATTTTTCATGTTGACTCTATCCATCAAATATCTTAGCCTATATACGGCTAGTGTGGAGAAATCATTAATTTCCATCAATTAACTAAAAAATAAGAGTTAAATGATGAAGCCTGGGACTTAAGTACTTACAATAGTAAGTCGCCACGAACGGTGTATCTCGGATGCGAGAGCCCCTAGTGGTCTACCGGGGAAATATACGAGTCAACTGGAGAATTTAATGTCAGGAAGGAACGTTGGCCATGGTAGCTCAAAGGTTAAGAGCGACTGGACGGAAACCAGTAGATCCGTGGTTCAAATCCCGGCCATGGCATTGAATTTTTCATGTTGACTCTATCCATCAAATATCTTAGCCTATATACGGCTAGTGTGGAGAAATCATTAATTTCCATCAATTAACTAAAAAATAAGAGTTAAATGATGAAGCCTGGGACTTAAGTACTTACAATAGTAAGTCGCCACGAACGGTGTATCTCGGATGCGAGAGCCCCTAGTGGTCTACCGGGGAAATATACGAGTCAACTGGAGAATTTAATGTCAGGAAGGAACGTTGGCCATGGTAGCTCAAAGGTTAAGAGCGACTGGACGGAAACCAGTAGATCCGTGGTTCAAATCCCGGCCATGGCATTGAATTTTTCATGTTGACTCTATCCATCAAATATCTTAGCCTATATACGGCTAGTGTGGAGAAATCATTAATTTCCATCAATTAACTAAAAAATAAGAGTTAAATGATGAAGCCTGGGACTTAAGTACTTACAATAGTAAGTCGCCACGAACGGTGTATCTCGGATGCGAGAGCCCCTAGTGGTCTACCGGGGAAATATACGAGTCAACTGGAGAATTTAATGTCAGGAAGGAACGTTGGCCATGGTAGCTCAAAGGTTAAGAGCGACTGGACGGAAACCAGTAGATCCGTGGTTCAAATCCCGGCCATGGCATTGAATTTTTCATGTTGACTCTATCCATCAAATATCTTAGCCTATATACGGCTAGTGTGGAGAAATCATTAATTTCCATCAATTAACTAAAAAATAAGAGTTAAATGATGAAGCCTGGGACTTAAGTACTTACAATAGTAAGTCGCCACGAACGGTGTATCTCGGATGCGAGAGCCCCTAGTGGTCTACCGGGGAAATATACGAGTCAACTGGAGAATTTAATGTCAGGAAGGAACGTTGGCCATGGTAGCTCAAAGGTTAAGAGCGACTGGACGGAAACCAGTAGATCCGTGGTTCAAATCCCGGCCATGGCATTGAATTTTTCATGTTGACTCTATCCATCAAATATCTTAGCCTATATACGGCTAGTGTGGAGAAATCATTAATTTCCATCAATTAACTAAAAAATAAGAGTTAAATGATGAAGCCTGGGACTTAAGTACTTACAATAGTAAGTCGCCACGAACGGTGTATCTCGGATGCGAGAGCCCCTAGTGGTCTACCGGGGAAATATACGAGTCAACTGGAGAATTTAATGTCAGGAAGGAACGTTGGCCATGGTAGCTCAAAGGTTAAGAGCGACTGGACGGAAACCAGTAGATCCGTGGTTCAAATCCCGGCCATGGCATTGAATTTTTCATGTTGACTCTATCCATCAAATATCTTAGCCTATATACGGCTAGTGTGGAGAAATCATTAATTTCCATCAATTAACTAAAAAATAAGAGTTAAATGATGAAGCCTGGGACTTAAGTACTTACAATAGTAAGTCGCCACGAACGGTGTATCTCGGATGCGAGAGCCCCTAGTGGTCTACCGGGGAAATATACGAGTCAACTGGAGAATTTAATGTCAGGAAGGAACGTTGGCCATGGTAGCTCAAAGGTTAAGAGCGACTGGACGGAAACCAGTAGATCCGTGGTTCAAATCCCGGCCATGGCATTGAATTTTTCATGTTGACTCTATCCATCAAATATCTTAGCCTATATACGGCTAGTGTGGAGAAATCATTAATTTCCATCAATTAACTAAAAAATAAGAGTTAAATGATGAAGCCTGGGACTTAAGTACTTACAATAGTAAGTCGCCACGAACGGTGTATCTCGGATGCGAGAGCCCCTAGTGGTCTACCGGGGAAATATACGAGTCAACTGGAGAATTTAATGTCAGGAAGGAACGTTGGCCATGGTAGCTCAAAGGTTAAGAGCGACTGGACGGAAACCAGTAGATCCGTGGTTCAAATCCCGGCCATGGCATTGAATTTTTCATGTTGACTCTATCCATCAAATATCTTAGCCTATATACGGCTAGTGTGGAGAAATCATTAATTTCCATCAATTAACTAAAAAATAAGAGTTAAATGATGAAGCCTGGGACTTAAGTACTTACAATAGTAAGTCGCCACGAACGGTGTATCTCGGATGCGAGAGCCCCTAGTGGTCTACCGGGGAAATATACGAGTCAACTGGAGAATTTAATGTCAGGAAGGAACGTTGGCCATGGTAGCTCAAAGGTTAAGAGCGACTGGACGGAAACCAGTAGATCCGTGGTTCAAATCCCGGCCATGGCATTGAATTTTTCATGTTGACTCTATCCATCAAATAATGATAATAATGATAATGATAATGATAATGATAATGATAATGATAATGATAATGATAATGATAATAATAATAATAATAATAATAATAATAATAATAATAATAATTATAATAATAATAATTATAATAATAATAATAATAATTGTAACTCAGTAATTTCAACTGAAGAGGGGTAATTATAGAAAGATGCATAAAATATTGGCAAGGCTAAATGATGATAAAGATCTGTTTACAACAACTGAGGAACTCAACATGTTAGGATAGCTGGTGGTCGGAGCTAGAGAAAACGTTGGATAGAATAGGTTGGGAGATATCTGGCAGGAAGGAGAAAGAAATGTAAAGGGTTTTTGGACAATGATTAAGAAAGGATAGAGGACATTGACATGGGAAAAACCTGATAAGTAGGTAATTACTAAACGTATACCTGAAAACAAAGAGAGTATGGGGAAGGGAAACATATATTGACCTATAAGATATTTGTAGGTATGAGAGGGAGGGTTTAACTTGGTTAAGGGCAGGTGCTTTATTGAGAGAGGGTTCACCAAAGGATTGCATTTTATGTGGGAACAAAATAAGCATTGCTAGAGACTATGTAGCGGAATGTAAAGAAATAGAAAACTGGAGGAAATTTATTTGTGATAAGAACTGGGACAATAAAGGGGCTTATGTAGCAACTTTATGTTGAAATGGGAGAAAAGAATAAAGGTGGGGAAGTATGGAGACAAAAACGAAAAGAAATAGATGAGAAGGGTAAGGAAGTTAAGAGACAGAGAAATGGAGGACGCACCAAAATGTTATGTAATTGTTGCATAAGGGTTAGAATAGGAGTAAATGGCCAATAACACTACTAGCCCGTAAAATAAGCAGTTAGCAAATTTGTACTTACTGGAAAATTGGAATTGGAATTATAAGAAAGTATTGTATGTTTAAGTACAAACAAACTAAACTAAACTTCTATTGCGCATTACAGCATACAATTTAATATTTGAAAATAAAAAATTTAGCATATACAGATTTCAGATGGTCTTCTTATCTATTAACAGTTACTATGCATTTATTAAAAATATGTAATAATGCTTATATCTTCTTAATTTTAATTATAGTAAAATATAAAACAGAAATTTAAATGTAGTATTATTTAGTACTTTTTATACAATTATGACATACTTGTACAGTGTCCTATGTGGTGGTTGCTAGCAGCTTGCAACAATCAATCAATATAGAGACTATCACGTATGAACAATGTCTTTTCATTCCCTTAATTTTGTTTGAATTGATCATAAATGAAAGGAACCTGAAGCAAGAGCACACATCATTCGCGGCTAGACAAACCCCAATATAAACAATTTAAAGGTTTTCTGTTGTTATATGAAGGTAAAAGATACTTATGTTTGAAAGAATTTAGCAACAATTTAGATAGATAGACTGGAAAATTCAACGCCATATCAGGGATTTGACCACTGATCTCCTGGTACCAAATTGCTACCAAGGCCAATGTGCCATCATAATGTTAAATTCTCCTGCTGACTTGTATGTTTGCTGGTAAAACAAATGTTAGCCTAAACCCAGCTAGTGTAGAACAATGATTAAATTTCCATCAATTAACCCAATAATGGTAAATATAAAACCTGGTACTTAAGCACTTACAGCATAGTAAGTCACTACAAAAGGTGCATATCTCATTGTATATGAGAACCCCTAGTGGTTTACTGGGAAACGTACCAGTCAGTTGGAGAATTTAATGTCATAATAGCATGCTGGCCATGGTAGCTCAATGGTTAACAGCAACCAGATGGAGAGCAAGAGATCTTCATATCCCAGCCATGGCACTGAATTTTTCAGTCTGACCCTGTCTATGCAAATCTTAGCATACACACGGCTAGTGTGGAAAAAGTATTAAATATCCATTATTCTATAGAGCAATCCATATATACCTGAACTATTTCAATAGGCCATAACTTTTGAACCAGTAATAGGACACACGTGCAACTTTTGGAGAATATAACACACAATTGGGAAATTACATTACACTATTTACATCTCAAAGACGTGTATGTGCCCTTCACCATGTGCCATGTTTGCACTCGTCTCACCAAATTCTCTGAGTTATTATGGAGATGATATCGAATTGAGAGAAGGTTATTTCCAGCAAGATGAAGCAACGTGCCATACATCTAATGACACCAAGAAACTTGTAACCAGTTTCTTTGATAATTGAACAATCTCAAAACGTCTGTATAATACACAATTGGGAGATTACATTATTCTATTTACATCTCAAATATGTGGATGTGCCCTCCACCAGCATCTACACATGTTTGCACTCGTCTCACCATATTCTCTTATGTGTTATGGAGATGATATCAAATTGAGAGAAGGTTATTTCCAGCAAGATGAAGTAACGTGCCATATATCTAATGACACCATGGAACTTGTAACCAGTTTCTTTGATAATTGAACAATCTCAAAAGATCTGTGGCCTCCGAGATCCCCTGACCTAACCTCACTGGATTTTTTCTTGTGGGGGGTATCTAAAAAAATAGAGTGTACAATAATAGGCCACAGAAATTGATGTTCTCAAGGAATGTATTCGAATCGAAATAAGTAACATTGGCAAGGATACTCTCCATAAAACTTCAGAGAATATGGTGGGACGAGTGCAAACATGTATAGATGCTGGTGGAGGACACTTCCAACATTTTCTCTGAGATGTAAATACTGTAATATAATCTCCCAATTGTGTATTATATTCTCCCAAAGTTTTACGTGTGTCCTATTATTAGATCAAATGTTATGGCGTATTGAAATGGTTCAGGTATATATGGTTCACACTGTAGTAACAGTTTATTTTCAGTTGTCAAATTCTCAATAATATTATATTAAGAGCAGTATCTATCCACAAGCTTTAATTATTATCAAATAATATAATATAAAACTTTAAGTTAGATAGATAGGTAGCCAGCAAGTTGAAATTGGAACAATGAAAGTAGGCATTGTATAGCTATATTGTTACACAACACACTGGTTTACTTATCAGCTATTTTCAGTCACATCCTATAAAATAGCATTTAAAGGTATTATCTATTTAAATGGAGTGT
Organism: Mantis religiosa; assembly: GCA_030765055.1. Lineage (NCBI taxonomy): Eukaryota > Metazoa > Arthropoda > Insecta > Mantodea > Mantidae > Mantis > Mantis religiosa. The sequence goes on from CM060958.1 coordinate 104,925,933, forward strand.
ATAGAATTAATGTAAACTTGTCTTCATACAGCGCAGAGGTGTGCTTGAAGGTATACCCTGATCCAAAGAGGAGGGGCCTTCGACTTATAACCATCCCGGGACATTGTCCCTAACTGGCATGGAGAGGGATTTATGAATAAAGATGGTGGTTAGACAGTGGGTTTTGTTTGTGTAATTTTTTTATTATTATTTTTTATTATTAATAAGAATATATTTAAAGAGAGACATTGGAGATAGAAGGAGGAATTGAGAGTTTCTGCTAAGCAATGATAAGATGTTATTATGTGGCTAGTGCAATTCGGGGATGTTGGTAAGAGTTCCCAGGGTCAATGTCGTATTGCCCGAGGCTGCGAATAAGTTGATATAAGTTGATATCTGGAAGACTGGTGTAGAACCTTTGGGAGAGGTCAAGGATGTAGTTTGTCAAGTTAGGAAAGGATAAGTCAGAGTGGATGTTTGCGTTTGGAATATACCATTCAGCAGCTGTTGCAATGCGGAGGTATCTATTCTGAAGGACCTGTAACTTATGAAGATGGCTTTTCGGTGCAGCACCCCATATCTGGCAAGCGTAGGTTAGGGTGGGTCGTATTTAGATAAGAAGTTTGTTTCGCAGAGACAGAGGGGATTTTCTGTTGTGCAAGAGATATAGCATTGACATTCGTTTGGAGACTCTGGAGTCGTCGAATCTGGGCACCTATATAACTTTTGGTGAGATTATAATACTTCTTTGCTCTAATTATTAGGTTAAGTGTTATTGCGTTCGAAATAATTTACTGACTAATTTAAATCTGAAACCGTGAATACGATATATGAAACCTTTTCATTGCATACGATATTACATTAACAGTACAAGTAAGCAAGTGTGACGTTTTAGCTATTGTCAATCAATATTGGTATGACATGTGCTGTACACAATAACTAACACCGTCCGTTGTATTGGGAAATAGCAAGTAAAAATAACACCATACGTTGTACTAGCGTACTAGCAAAGAGAGAATGAAGAGGTAATACCACCTTGAGTTGTATTGCGGTGACAAGTATGACGAGGGAATAAATAACACAGTACGTGGTATTGGGGTTAGTTCCACCTTGCGTTGTGTTGGGGTTATAGCAAGTATAAAGAGGTAATATACACCGTACGAGGTATTAGGGTACAAGCAGTGTGTTGTAATGGGGTTATAGCAAGTGTGAAGTGGTAATAAACACCGCACATGGTATTAGGGTACAAGCAATGCAAGAGGTTGTTCCACCTTATGTTGTATTGGGGTGACAGCAAGTATAACACCGTACGTTTTTTTTGTGTGTGTAATTTACGTCCTCCAACGTTGTCATATCGGACGGTGAATGAATTGGGTAAAATGATGCTCAAATGAGTCCAGGGTCCATGTAGCTTAGAGTTGCCCGACAGTCGTCTTGAAGGACAAGGGAAAACCCCGAAAAAAACATTATCCAGGTAACTCACCCTGACCGAGATTCGAACTCGGGACCTCTTGAACGTGAGGCAGACACGCTACTATCTACGCTACCGAGGCGGGCCCGTACGTGGTATTAGGGTACTAGTGGGTACTAGCAAGCCCAGAATAATGAGTTTGTACCATCCTGCGTTATATTGGGGTGATAGCAAATACCACTTTACGTGGTATTAGGATGCTAGAAGCAAGTATTAAGTGTTATAAATAGTAATATTAATAGTACCACAGACAATTTTATTGGGGTGGTAGCGAACATGAAGAGTTAATAGTTTAAGGAGTGAGCCATAATGATTTGGAAACTTCTCTCTAGATGGCAGAACTATCACTCTAGGTTAGTCCACATCACAGATTAATACGTCAACACGGTCAGCACACAAGAGCCCAATTCATGAACTGTCGGTACTGGAACTACCTGCATTATCAATTGAAATTGTCTGCGGCTTGCTGTTTGCCGCGCCCAATGCTTTTAGACGTAATGCAATAACTAAAATACATGAAATTTTTAAATAAAATCAGTTTTATATCCAACACCTCATAATGTGACAGCATACCAGCTAGTATTGTGTGCCGTTTGAATTATTCAAATGTCCAAGCATTATTCTTTTAATGTCGGACATTAGATGGCAGGAGCTACGTTACTTATTCCTCTTATATATAAGCTATTGGTTGAATAAACCAAATATGAGCAATTATCCTTCAGAAACAAAGCAATATAGGTAACTATAAAATGAGGAAGACGACGATATTGCGACTATCAAAGAATTTGATAGTTTCATTAGTTTCGGTTCTCACCACTTCTCACTCTGCGATCGCCTTCGCATTGCCAACGTTTAACATAAGATTGTGATATCTAATTTTAGAAGTAAAGCTTCAACGATTATGTTGGTAGCTCAGGGCGATGGCAGCGCCAGTATTCATGTTGCGGAAAACTAAACTATGACAAACTGCGCTCCCATATGCTCACGTCACGTATTTTTCATACCTGCTTCAAATACACAAACGAAGTTAAATAGCTCGATAATATTAACTCCGTAACACGTAAAAGTAAAGCTATCATTAACCACATATGACCCTATAATACTGACGCTTTGGTTAAAAAAAATTATCATTTAGCACGTAAGGCCCGCGAGTTCGTACCTCGGTCAGGGTGAATTATGTGGATACATTTTTTTGAGGTTTTCCATTATCCTCAAAATACATGTAACTCTAAGCTCTGCGTAACCTGTACCTATTTGAGAATGATTTCATTCATCATCAGATATGGCCTAACGTTAGAGGACATAAATACAAATTAAAAAAGAAATACCTGATACCTAGGACTGTTATTTAGCTGCAAAATCGAGCTATAGATATGTGCTCTCACCATTACATATGGAAGTAGTAACGCGAATATTCTGATGATTAGAGTTCGGACTTTTTGTTTATGCTTATGCTTGTTTTCCCCATTTGCACGTAAGTAATAAATTTATTCCACGCTAGGAAATACATCTATTAAATAAATTGGGGTACACGCAAAGCAAGAATAAAGAGTTTGTACCACCTTGCGTTGTATTGGGGTGAATGCAAGTATAACACCGCACGTGTATTTTTTGTTTTGTTTTCTAATTTACGTCCTCCAAGGTTAAGTCATATCGAACGGTGAATGAATTGAGTGAAATGATGCTCAAATGAGTACTGGGTCCATGGAGCTTAGAGTGGCCCGATATTCGTCTTGAAGGATAAGGGAAAACCCCGGACAAAACCTTATCCAGTTAACTCACCCTGGCCGAGATTCGAACTCGGGACCTCTTGAACGTGAGGCAGACACGCTACTATCTACGCTACCGTGGCGGGCTCGTACGTGGTAGCAAAGCAAGAATAAAGAGTTTGTACCACCTTGCATTATATTCGGGTGATAGCAAATATGGAGAGGTAATAAATAACACTTTACGTGGTTTAAGGGTACTAGCAAAGCAAGTATTAAGTAGTAGTACCACAGACCATTTTATTGGCGTGGTAGTAAACATGAAGATGTACTAGTTTAAGGGTGAGCCATAATGATTTGTAAACCTTTCTAGATGTTAGAAATATCACCCTAGGTTAGTCAACATGGTCAGCACACAAGAGCGCAATTCATGAACTGTCGGTACTGCAACTATCTGCATTATCAATTGAACATGTCTGCCGCTTACTGTTTGCCGCGCTCATTGCTTTTAAACGTAATGGAATAACAAAAATACATGAAAATTTTAAATAAAATCAGTTTTATATCCAAAACCTCATAATGTGACAGCATACCAGCTAGTATTGTGTGCCGTTCGAATTATTCAAATGTCCAAGCATTATTCTTTTAATCTCGGACAATAGATGGCAGGAGTTCACGTTATTTATTCCTCTTATACATAAGCTATTGGTTGAATAAACCGAATATGGGCAATCATCCTTCTGAAACAAAGCAATATAGGTAACAATAAAATGAGGAAAACGACGATATTGCGTCTATCAAAGAATTTGATAGTTTCATTAGTTTCGGTTCTCACCACTTCTCACTCTGCGATCGCCTTCGCATTGCCAACGTTTAACATAAGAATGTGATATCTAATTTTAGAAGTAAAGCGTCAACGATTATGTTGGTAGCTCAGGGCGATTGCAGCGCCAATAATGATGTTACGGAAAACTAAACTATGACAAACTGCGCTCCCATATACCCACGTCACGTATTTTTCATACCTGCTTGAAATACACAAACGAAATTAAATAGCTCCATAATATTAACTCCGTAATATGTAAAAGTAAAGCTATCATTAACCACATATGACCCTATAATACTAAACCTTAGGTTAAAAAAAGTATCATTTAGCACGTAAGGCCCGCGAGTTCGTACCTCGGTCAGGGTGAATTATGTGGATACATTTTTTTGAGGTTTTCCATTATCCTCAAAATACTTGCAACTCTAAGCTCTGTGTAACCCGTACCCATTTGAGCATGATTTCATTCATTGTCAGATATGACCTATCGTTGGAGAACATACATTTAAATTAAAAAAGAAATACCTGATACCTAGGACTGTTATTTAGCTGCAAAATCGAGCTATAGATATGTGCTCTCACCATTACATATAGAAGAAGTAGTTGGCAGGTATAACCTGAAAATTAGAGCTCGGACGTTTTGTATATATTTATGTTTTTTTTTTTTTCATATGCACGAAAGTAATAAATGTATTCTTCGCTGTAAGGATGTCATTGCGGAAGATTTATAGTGCATATTTATGCATATATTTTACTCTCTCAGTAATGATTTATACAAATTTCACCTTGATACCTTAAGAAGAAGACAAGGATACGAGATTTTTTTTTGTTTATTGCCCTTTTTGTGTGGGACTTAGGCATCATGTTTCCAAATCCATAAAAGGTTGCCGAAAAATGAGAACATAGCTATCAACAGTGAACACTTCCGAAAATAAAAATATGGCGATCAAAATTTTTCGACAGTCATTCGGTAAATCCTAACTTAAGTAACCTAGGTTGCGAGTTCTTCTTTACAACACATCACTCGGTCAACTGCCAAGGCTTTCTCAGTTTCTCTGTGCGACTTAGTAACTCACCTTATACTTCTGATTTCCACGGGTCAGACCTTTAAGTTAAAGGTTTACTTAGTGACTGGATTCACTAGAACCCTAATTAACTCGGCTAATTGTTGTCTCGTGACAAAATTTATAACGATTTATGCTACAATTCTATTACCTTTCCCATCGTAGTTTTTTTTTTATAAAATCAATAATCTTACTCGTAAGTAAGTTATAGAGGCGCGGTGTTTTCTCTCGCTAATACTGCAAGAAGTTACATCATTGCAGAAGTTCATACCCCTTCACACTTGCTATTGCCCCAATACAGCGCAAGGTGCTACTACCGCCTCGTACCTGTAATCATCGCCGAAATACACCGCAAGGTGGTACTACCTCTTCGTATATGCTATCGCCCCAATACAACGCAAGGTTGCTTCATAACTGCTTTGCTAGCAGCCTAATACCACGGACTGTGATATTACCTCGAGCACAACGTACGATGTTTTTATCTCATTTTTAACGCTCGCTTTTACTACATACGGCACCGCAGGCGGTGACACTGATAATACATGAGATGAAGATGGAGCACCGGTGGAATGAGATGGCGGGGGAAACCGGAGGTCCCGGAGAAAACCCCCCAACGCCGTGTTGTCCACTACAAATCTCACTTTGCGGTCGCCTGGGATCGAACCCGGGCCGCCTTGGTGAGAGCCAAGCGGTCTAACCACTGAGCCACGGCGTGGCCCTCTTCATTTTTACCACGCCTTTATCTGCAGTGGTCAAATCGGCGGCCGTTCTCCTTTGGAACATATCGATGGTGTTAACTCGTAATCGTTGGGACTTATTATTAGATGACGCACACATTAACACTCATTCATGCTCTGGGGAATCATCTTGTTTTGAGAAAAAAAACCACCCCCAGCCGGGAAACGAACCCGTGACCTTGGTGCTCTACGGGGCCAGCCGCTCTTCATTCTAGCCTTGGTATCACTCAAATACAATGCATTCATACTTATTTCGTTAGCTGCCTAATACCACGTACGGCGTTATTACCTCTTCATGTTTCCTACTACCCCAATACAACGCAAGGTGTTACTACCTCTTCATACTGGCAATCACTCCAATACAATGCAATGCAAGGTTCGTACTACCTCTTCATACTTGCTGCGCTAGCTGCCTAATACCACGTACGGCGTTATTACCTCTTCACATTTGCTACTACCCCGATACAACGCAAGTTGTTACTACCTCTTCATACTGGCAATCACTCCAATACAATGCAACGCAAGGTTTTTACTACCACTTCATACTTGCTGCGCTAGCTGCCTAATACCACGTACGACGTTATTACGTACGACGTTATTACCTCTTCAGATTTGCTACTACCCCAATACAACGGAAGGTGTTACTACCTCTTCATACTGGCAATCACCCCAATACAATGCAATGCAAGGTTTTTACTAACTCTTCATACTTGCTGCGCTAGCTGCCTAATACCACATACGACGTTATTACGTACGACGTTATTACCTCTTCAGATTTGCTACTACCCCAATACAACGGAAGGTGTTACTACCTCTTCATACTGGCAATCACCCCAATACAATGCAATGCAAGGTTTTTACTAACTCTTCATACTTGCTGCGCTAGCTGCCTAATACCACATACGGCGCTATTACCTCTTGCTGTGACAACTTCATCATACTCGCTTAGCTGGCCGCCCTATACGACGTACGGTGTTATTACCTCTTCATACTTGCTATTACCCCAATACAACGCACACTGTGACAGCCTCATCAGCCTAGTAATGACGTACGGTGTGAAAATAGTTAAAACTTCACACTGAATTTCACGTACTATTAACCCAATATCGTGTGCAACGGAAAGGTTTCATGTATTGTATTCACGGTTTAAACTAGACGCTAAATTCTTTGGAGCGCCATAATACTTACCCTAATATTTGAGCGATAAATATAACTACCGATATTTCACCGCAAGTATATGTTTTGAGGTCGTCTGGATTTAAAAAGAAAACTATTTTTAGAAACAGCTGTAACCCTGGCTTAGTGCTACAATGCTCTTTTCCTAACCTCAAAATGGTTTAGTTGCTGCCGTTTTCTATAGTATAATTTTCTGCTTATGTTTTTCCCCTGCCAATTTATTATTGTCGTCGTCGTCTTCGTCGTCGTCATCGTCGTCGTCGTCATCGTCATCATCATCATCATCATCATCATCATCATCATCATCATCATCATCATCATCATCATCATCATCATCATCATCATCATCATCATCATCATCATCATCATCATCATCATCATCAATCATCAATCATCATCGCCGCCGCCACCACCAGCACCACCACCACCACCACCACCACCACCACCATCATCATCATCATCATCATCATCATCATCATCATCATCATCATCATCATCATCATCATCATCATCATCATCATCATCATCATCATCATCAATCATCATCATCGCCGCCGCCACCACCACCACCACCATCATCATCATCATCACCATCATCATCATCATCATCATCATCATCATCATCATCATCAAAATAAAGTTGGCCTCATTTGAATGTAAAAGCTTGTTCAGCAAAGGTTACTTTTATTTTCTGCCTAATAAAATACAAACAAGGCTTTGTAGGTGATCAGATGTGTCAAGTTAATAATAGAATATACAATGAAAAGCTTGACTTTCATTAACTTGACACGGCTCATCACCCAGAAAGCCTTGATTAATAATGCTCACTGTGAAAGTTTCAAGTCTTACATTACAAAATAAAAACATGTAATTGCATGAAGTTCAAAAACCTAGGAGTATGTACGAGAGGAAAGGATTAACATGGTTCAGATTAGCAATAGAGAACTTAAGGGGCTTTAGGGGAAATTGGGAATAAGGAATTTGTCTTATTTGTACAAATGCAGGGCATATTTTATTTGAATAAACAAATGAATGGCATTCCATTATGAATGGCAATATGTTTGAATAGCTGAAATTAAAAAGCAAATGGCATCGCCCGCCTCGGTAGCGTAGATGGTAGCATGTTTGTCTCACGTTCAAGAGGTCCCGAGTTTGAATCTTGGTCAAGGCGAGTTACCTGGATAAGGTTTTTCCGGGGTTTTCCCCTATCCTGAAAGACAAATGTTGGGTAAATCTAAGCTCCATGGACCCTGGACTCATTTGAGCATCATTTCACCCCTTTCATTCACTGTCCAATATGACTTAATGTTGGAGGACCTAAATTATAACAAAAAATGTCATCAAAGAAAATATATATTTGGTGATAAAACTCAAACCAGGAACAATGGGAACAGTCAAATCTTTAAGAACTGATCGCTTTGAAATTCTGTTCTCTGTGTAGTCAAGAGATAGATTAAATGAATGACTTACCATATTTTGAGAAAAACTTAGGTATATGAAAATTCAAACCAATAACAAAGATCATCTCAAAAATAGGTAACTCTATAAAAAAGTGTATTTAACATAAACAATACGAGATATAGACTTTTTGACTAGTTCTCATGAAACTCATTCATAATGAAGAGAACTTCGAGTCCGTTTCTACAACATTCAAGGTGCACATTTAATTTGACATAGAAATATTTTAAACTATGCTATATTAATCAATTATCTGGACCCCTTATTGACAAAATAAAAATGTTTGAACATTGTTCCAAGTAATTTGAGTAGGAGGGATTTTATTAAAAATATTTTGTGTTGTATCCTTGGAAAATATTGAATTTAAATGCCATATTTTGTTAAATTTAAAGAGTGTCGATTAATGACATTAACTTTTAAATTTTGCCAGAACATGTTTCAGAGATTTTGCCTCTATCCTCAACCGGCCATCGACTGGTTCTCATTGGTGTAGTTGATGATATTTTGTCATAGGTCTCCTCTGGTGGCGGTTCAAGGAACTTGCTGAACAAATCTTTCTGGGGGATGTCGAAATTGAATACTTTGTTCCTATTTTTTGAAATGAAGATTTGTTCTCATGTGGATAGTTCTTGTTTTCCTGATGGATGTTTTAGTAGTTTTGGTTCTGGATTTATGTTGTGGTTTTTTTCCCAAAAATGCGTGGCAACTGCTGATTTTTCTAATTGTTTATATTTTATGTTTCTAAAGTGTTCCTTTGCTCTTGTTTCTAAATCGAAGTCATTAATCGACTCCCTTTAAATTTAAATTATTATAGCAACACTGTGTTCAGCACTTCCAAGAAAGGAATTGCCATATTTTGTATTCTTTATATTTTTTATTTAACGCCTGTATGGACACACTCACTCACAAAAAAGCACATTTTACTAGACTTTTTTTAATTCAGGAAGTGTCAAATTATGTATTTCTGGGGATATTTTGGTATTGTATTTTTGGGTGCAATACCATGTGGAAGAGAAAAAAAAAAAAGCTATTATTTGATTGAATGGGTCTAAAAGCATACATATCGAGGAAATATCTCAACATTGAATTTTTGGAAATAGCAATACTTCCCCTTGATATTCTATATAGTAGAGAAAGTGAAATTGAATTATAAAGCACAATTATAAACAAAATCTAAAACTTTCTTTTTCCTCAAATAGTAGAGTCACACTGAAAAATTAATGCCATAGCCGGGATTAGAACCACAGATCTCCCGCTCTCATCTGTTTGCTCTTAACCATTGAGCTAACATGGCAACCTATCAGCATGTCATTAAATTCTCCAAATGACTCGTATGTTTTCCGTAAACCACTAGGAGATCTCATATACAATGAGATGTATACCGTTTGTGGCGACTATAGTGTGCTGTAAGTATTTAAGTCCCAGGCTTCATAGGTCAGGTTAATTAATGGAAATTAAGTGTTCTTCTACACTAGCTGTGTGTAGGACAAGGTTTGTGTAAAAGAACAATTATAGACAGTGACAGCTTGTGTCAAAAAATGACAGTATGTTGCAGGAAAAAGTCCATGCAACTCACATATTTTCGAAAAATGAAGTCCATGCACCGATGTTTCTTCATGGTATAAACAGAATTTTTACTTCCTTTCACTTTTTGCTCAATTTTTATATCGGATGTTGGTCTCCATAACATTTTTATACCAACCCATTCTTCTAATGCTCGCCTTGAAAAGGGAGATTTCAGAAATTCATTAAACATGTTCATTATTTGTTGGTTAAAGTTTTCGTAATATTAAATGACTCATATGCTGAATAAAGTGAATTTATAACATGTTTCACACTCACACACAAAATAAAGAAACTGGTATCAGCCACTAAATAACGTTACACAAAGAAACACTGGGATACATTGTGAGCATGCGAACCACTTGAACTTGTTATGGTGGATTCTTGATATGTTTGCGGGAATGCAGTATCATGTCAATATGATAGGTGCATCACAAACAATCTGCCCTGCAATTTAATAACCATTAATTATTGGATCTGTTGATGTAAGAAGGATGCAATTAGTTCCTAGAACTAAAATATAAAACAATGATAGATTGTTAAATGATATTCAAAGCATATTCAAGTTCTACATCTATAACTGTGATTGTTGATGGCCCTGCTTCCTCGCACAGCAAATGATCACCCCACAATAACCGGATGCAGCACACATTTGTGCGAAAATCTATGGTACTTAGTACATCAGGGAGGGAAGAGGGGAAGGTTGTATGCATGCGCATTAACTGATTACTGAGCTTGCTGGCTCTTAGCACGTTGAAGTCGAGGATGTGTTCCATTAGTTACGCAGGTGTTTTTCATGCATTAAGAGTTCATTATTGGTCGTACTCGATTTCTTACACTTATAATAATGTGTTGTTATTTACAGGGTCTTTTAAAATTTCTAGAATGTTATTTATAAAACAGAAAAAAGCGTGCTGCAGCACGCAAGGATGAGCCACCCTTGATTATAGATTACCCATTTTTTTTTCAATTATTTCAGTGAATAAATCAAATGTAACTTCACTACTTCCACAAAGTGTAACACTAAACTTCTTTATATGGTGCGAAAGATGTATGTCAAATGTTTAAGTGATATCCCAAGCTCAAAGACAAATTAATTTAATATTACTTTACTATTTCAGTGCTTATTTCTGGACATAGAAATATTGTATTACAAAATTTTTGTTCTTGTATGCAGTTATTGTGAGATTTATGTCTATGATAGAGCATTCTTGCTTTTGGATTTTGTTTTCACCTACAATTCCCAAGTATTTTTATAATTACTTCATGACTTTGGTCTGTTTTACAACTCTAGTACTTTTCACTTACATTCTTCCAGTATAGTATAGCATTTAATTTAGTTATTAGCTTCTTTTCTTTTCCTTATGTTTTTTTTTTTTTTTTTTTTTTTTTTTTTTTTTTTTTTTTTTTTTTTTTTTTTTTGTATAAGTTATACTGGAACTCAGTGTCAGAAGTTTTACTTTTACATAAATATGATAAGGTAGTTGTACTGTCCACACAATACAAGAAGACAAGTCATAGGAATGCGTAACGTAATCACTTTTGCTTTGCGCATGATGTTTATGCTTGCTATCTGGATATAAGTATTCTAGGTTCATGTAAAATACACTGTGCTGTAATGTAACTCACCCATTCATAATACTTAACATTGCAGTTACTGAAATAGGCATTAGATATTGCAGCATGGATGACTCATATGCACTCTCATACACTCATTTCGTAGTAAACAGATCTACTAACAGAACAGATAAACAGTTCAAATCTCTCTGCCTCTTCAGGCCCCGCTTGCCTTCTTGTGGTGGGTAGACAGTAGATTAATCTGGGGTCTATTTCTACCCATGATATTGCTCAGTAGACTTTCCTTCCACATTTTCCTTGTACATTATGTCATATGCTTTTTCAGTATCCAGCTTACCAACGTTAATTGTTAGGAAAAGTAGAGTGCTTCTGAAATGTAAAGATTCATACAAGATTCGATTGTCAAATTTTGAGTGGCATTACTGGAACCTATTTGGTATTTCAGAGAAATAATCATGTTCTATCGTCCATCTTAATCTGTCATTGACTATGTCTTCAATTATCTTGCAAAGTGTAACTTCATTCATAGTTAAAAGTTGGTTGTGTCCACAAACAGATTGTTTGTATGTTGCATTTCTTTCATTTAACTTTTAAAAATTCATTACTTTATTGCTATAAAATATCTAGAAGATAGTAGATCAATAATATTCTGTGATTTTATTTCTCTTCAGTTTTTATTTTCTCCATCAAGTACATTGCGCTAAAACAGAATGTGATACCAATATTACAATATACGTTTTGATGTCCCTTAATTTAAAAGAATTAGGAAAAAGCGTGTGTGAGGTTGAGTGTATATGTGTGTAGGGGAATACAGCATATCTCAAAAATTAAAAGATAGTTAAATGCCAGAGTTTAACACCTTGTGATAAGAAGAGTTTCACTCCAAAATACCCATTACAAGGAAAAAGCTTTGGAAAATTCTGATTTTTCCACAATGGCTCTTACAACTTTAATTAATATACCAAATGTTTAACATATCCTTATGATAAATGAAATATATATATTCGATTGTCTGGGAATATCCTTAGAAGTTCCCTGCATTCTGAATACTTCTAGAAGTGTTAAAAAGTAAGATATGTACAAAATGTTATTACACAATGAATGTAGATCTCTTACTAATATCTATAATTTTATGTTGCACTACTTCTCAGTACTCCATATGTTCATTGATAGTTGAATTTAGCTGAGGATGTTAGGAAGGTCCTAACAAAACACATTCTAGGTAAATATTAGCAATATATGTAGCATTGGGTACTGGTTCAACTCAAAATTATATTAATTTTGTGCTTCATTGTATCAGAGTCCTTATTCATAGAAATAATCTTTCTTAATATTTGTTTATTTTCCTTGTTTGTACAAAGAGAACAGAATTCAAAGCCTCCACATACAGTCCAGATTAACAGTTGCTTAAGTCAAATGTATTCCCTTATTCCCTTTGTAACTATAAAGGAGTATGTATCTACAATGTTATCTTGAACAACATGAATTATATAGAAAAAGAAGCTTTTTAAGAATTGTTTGCTGAATAATGGGTAGAGAAAATCATTTGAATGCAACAATCAAGATTTATTTTCTTTGAATTTTGACATCTATTCATCTGAACCATGCACTTTCATGTTCCAGAATTAATTCTATTTAAGGAGAATGCCCCACCATGAGAATCAAAGCTAGAAGCTCTAGATTTAAAGGTTAGTATGGTAACAACAAAGGTAGACACACATATGTATTACACAATATTTCATATGCATTCACATCTTGCTGTACTGGTGGTGATTTTTAAGTGTTTTGCTTGTCTGGCGTAATATGTATATAACAGTAATTCTAACTTATTAAACTTGATCATCCAAGTATATAATGGAACATAACTTTGGAAAGCAGTTTGTAAATATTATTGTATTAATTTTATGTATATACAATTTGACAATAATTGGAAATAAACATCAACCAATCAAAAAACACTCTCGGTCAAATAACAGTCGGTTTGCTTGGAGATGGAAGAGCTACCACCTACCCAAGGAGCACTTGGTAGATAACAGCTGTCTCCTTAACAAACTCCATCAGATTAAGCTGCACCGGATGTGGACAAGGCTCGACAGGTGATTGTACGACCAGTGGCCCCTCCCCTGGGATGTCAAAACCTGGTTCCATTGACAAACCCTGTACTATAATTTCCTTTCAGCCTCTCATTTCTGGACCCATCTAATTTAACAGTCCACAAGTGGCCAGACTAAGGAAGGCATTATCTGACATGGCCTCCCTTCAAAAGGGTACAAATCCTTTGTCAGAAACACTTGTGTAGACCAACCACCGCTATCACTACTTCGACAGAACAGCTTATGTACTCAACACCATACCTACTATATCACAGAGGAAACCACTGAGTAGATAGTTACCGTGGCAACTTAACTCACTGCTTGGGAATACACGGGTGTCTTGCCCTTGTTCTTGGCTCTCTTTGTAACTCAGTAACTTCAATAGGGCATAACAGCATACTGCTGGATACTTGAAAATTCAGACTTTTAGTATATACAGATTTCAGATGGTCTTCTTAACAATTAACATTTACTATATATTTATTAAAAATATTAATAAATTTTAATTATAGTAAAAAATAAAATGAAATTTAAAGGTAAAATGTTACAGTTAAATCAAAATTTAAGAAGTTATAAGTATTATTCAATGCTTTTTATACATACAGTATATTAAATAGTGGCAGTTATATACTTGTATAGCGTCCTTTAGTGGTGGTTGCTAGCAGCTTGCGACAATCAAATAATGTAGAGACTATGTCCCATGTCAGTAATGTCTTTTTGTTGCCTTGATTTTGTTCAAATTGATCATGAATGAAATGCACCTAGAGTCAACATCATTCATGGTTAACCATACCACATGTATGAATGAAAACAAATAAGAGTACCTATATGGTAGTTAAAGATTGCATTTATTTAGAAATTAAAATAGACAGCAGAGGGAGTTGGAAGAAAGAAAATAAATTTGCCTTAGGAAAATGAAAGAGAGGTTTATCAGCCCACAGAAGCTGTAAGTACAAAGTATGAGGGCTGTTCAATAAAGAATGATTACAATTCCTTTTGACAATATATCTTTACTCATCCTCATAATTTTGATGGTCCTTCTCAAAATAGTCTCCCCTGAATGCGATGCACTTGTCCCAGCATGCTGATAACCATTTTTTGAGAGATCCTTCAAAATCGCCTCTGCAGCCCTCATCACTGCCTCTGATGATGGATAATGTCTCCCATGAAGGCGTTTCTTCAAGTTAGGGAATAAAATAAGTCACATGGGTCTAAATCGGACTATAGGGAGGGTGAGTGATGCACTTCACATTGATTTTTGCAAGATATTCAGCAACAACATTGGCAATATGCAGCTGCACATTACAGTAGTGCAGCATCCAGCCTGCTTCACGGAAATGTGGTCTTTTGCGCCTGATATGGACTTGCAATGTTTTCAAGACATCCCTGTGGTATTGTCCAGTTACTGATGTGTGTGCAGGTACAACATGCTGATAAACCATTCCATGAATATCAAAGAATGAGATGACCATAACTTTCCCAGCAGAAGCAACCACTTTTTCTTTTTTGGGGGTTGGTGATGAAGGAGATTTCCACACTGAGCTTTTATTTGCTCTCAGGATCAAAATGATGTAGCCAAGTTTCATCAGCAGTGATTACGTTTATGTGTTTCTCGGTGTATCTTGAGTGCGAGAGCACCTAGTGGTCTGCCGGGGAAATATACGAGTCAAATGGAGAATTTAATGTCAGGACATCACATAGGCCATGGTAGCTCAATGGGTTGGAGCGACTGGACGGAAACCAGAAGATCTGTGGTTCAAATCACGGCCATGGCATTGAATTTTTCATGTTGACTCTATCGATACTGAATATGTCTGAACTTGCCTGGTTCTCACAGGCGCGAACCAGGAGTATTAACAATTAAACTATTATGGTGTGTTTGTTTCTCATTAAGGTAACAGGATATAATAAGATTGAATTTTAGTGCAAAAAATTATGACCGTAAAAAAGTTATGATCATTCTTAATTGAACAGCTCTCGTACCAGATATAAATATAAAATTGTTAGAGAAAGTTTATAGTATTGTGGTAGAGGCAAAAGTGTTATATGGGATAGGAGTATGGGAACTAGAAGGAGGATGGGAAGTTATAGATGAGGTGCATAGGAGATGCTGTAAAGAAATGTTTGAGTTACCAAATGCAACTGTTAGTCAGGTAGCACAAATACAGAAGGGTAGATTTGCCAGTAAAGGGAAGATTATGGGAAGGGCATTGAAACTCTGGTATAGAATATTGAATCTGGAAGAAAGGAATTTGTTAAAACAATGTTTAATTTATCAAGAAAAAAGTTTAAACAACAAGGGAAGGCTAGAATGTCTTAGAAATAACCTGGAGAGCAGTGTATTAGGGCAAATGTGGAGAAAGAGAGAAAGTAATGTAAACAATTTCCGGAAATCTGTAAGAAAAAGATTCAAAGACATAGAAGTACAGAAAATATTTAGTAAAATAGTTGAGAAGAGGTCTTTAGTTTTTTATATACCAATGAAGGGGGGTTGGTGAAGGGAAAAGTACATAGACGTGATAAATAAAGAGAGAGAGGTGGTATTGCATGGGTGAGAGCAGGAATATGGCGACTAAAAGGTATAAGGAAGGGTATTCCACACAATTACTGGCCCATGTGTGGGGGAAATAAGAACTTAGCATTGGTCTCTTATATAACAAAACCAAAAAAAGGCAATGCTTTTGGTATCTTCGATGCACTACAGTGCTTCAGTGAACTAGGAAGCAAAGAAACTTGAGACCATTGAGTACTGCAGTGCCACAAAAGGAGGAATAGATGCACTTGATGAAAAATGCACTGTTTACGCAACCAATAGATGCTGTAGAAGGTGGCCTCTTGCTATTTTCTACACAATGCTGAACATTTCCATGCTGAATGCATTTGTAATATATTCACCATTAATGGAAAACCATAAAAAATGATGCTTCAAGTTGATCAGGTCTCTGGCATGGCAGCTAGTTGAACCACTTCTACAGAGAAGGATGAGTATTTCACACCGTCCTCGAGGGTTAAGAAATAACATAGCCAAGACGTTCAGATGCGAAATCACCAAGCAATTAGGAGACATAACAAGACGGGTTAGATGTGCAAAGTGTCCTAGAACAAAAGATAGGAAAACAAAAGTATATTGTGTAACTTGCAGTACACCAATATGTAGCGAATGCACAAGAAGTATTTGTGAGGATTGCTTGTAAACACCTACTGTGATTTTGTCCAGTTGCTATATCCATTTCATTTTAAAAATTTTTATTAGTTGATATTCAACTTTAATTTCATACTTCAAACGTTGTTTCCAGAGTAAAGCATGTAATTTGATTCAAAATAGCTGATTCTTAAAACTGTCATCATTCAACTAATGAATATTATATATATGGTAAAAAAGATCCTGTAGACATGCATGCAGAGGCTTACAATGTAGTTTATACCTAATTAATCTCTAAATATAATTAAATATTACATTTATGTTTAGTTTATTACGATTTATCATCCCTCATCATCCATAATTGTCAAAACTGAAATGGGGTGCTCCTGACCCCACCATACCATTTGTGCTACAAAAACTGCACCATACTGGTTACGGGTTAATTTTCAATAATACTGTGTTTGGAGCAGTAACTATCCACAAGCTTATAATATAATATAAAACTTTAAGTTACATAAAGAGATAGCCAGGAAGCCTACATTGCAGCAATAAATATAGGCATTGTATACATATATTGTGTTACACAACACACTGGTTTACTTAGCAGCTACTAGATGTCAAGTTGTACAAAAGAGTATTCAAAGGTAGTATTTATTTAAATGGAGTGTACAGAATTAATGTAAACTTGTCCTTCCTATCATATGTGTGACTGTGGTGGTGGAAGATTTGTTCTGCAAATACCTCTAATTCTACTGGCAAAGCATGCAGGATATTGACTTTCACTGACAGAGTACTGAAAGTCATCAGAAGAAGAGCAAAATATTATTTACTTGGCATACAGTACGAAAAGCAACACAAATTGACCACTTGGGAGCTGTGCATGTCTGTTCTGTTATGAAATGTTAGGCATTTAATACTGTACACAATATACGTACATAATAAGAAAAAAATAAGCTTAAGAATGGTAAATGCGTTAAATGTGTATCCATGTAAATAATTATTGCAGTATTATAATTTTTAGATGAGTATTATTTATTACACATCTGCTTCACTTTCGTACCTATTTTGAGGACATGTTTCGCAAATCATCGTTTGCATCTACGGCTCTTATGCGACTAAAGCTTGATCCAGCGGTGTGGGTAATCCTGGGATTGCTGCTGCCATCTGTTGATTTAGTGATGAACTTACATGTGGGTGCGAAATAGGTACGAAATAGGTACTAAAGTGAAGCAGATGTGTAATAAATATGACTCATCTAAAAATTAATAATTTTTCGCTTCACTGTGGTGTTCCAATACAGTTAAATCTCGAATTATTGCAGTAATTTTCAAACTCAGGCTAAACAGCCCCAACAATTACCATAATGGAAAAATGAACGAGAAAAAACCAATTAAATTAGTTAGTACAGTTTTGTTACTTAGTAACTTCTGCATCAACAGGAAGTACATGATAAGATAACTAAATTTTTAGTGTGACCTATCTGTACACAGAAATAATTTCTAGATAGTTGGTTTGCTGAACTGGCATAGGGTAATGTCAAACATTTTATCAACTAAGCTCTCACTGAAAAATGACTCATTGTCATTGTCACTCTTATTATTTAAAAATCCAACCTTCTTGCTTCTTGATTCAGTAATCCATTTTTAGTCTTCTCAGTTACAAACAACTCTTGCATTAATGGAAATCTTTCACTATTGCTCACTACACTTTAGTTATTAAATAATTTCTGCAACTACAAGAATTATATGGTAATACAACTGTGAAGTATGATAAATCTGTATAAATGAACCACTGCCTGATACAAACGACAAAATTTATCTATATAAGGTTATGAATATATATTTTAGATACTATAAATGTAACTACTAATGAAACATAATATTCATGTTAGTTTAATAATGTTATCACTGAATGAGAATAGCAATAAAAACTTTGATTCCTCATCTTTCTTTTTCTCACAGTATTCAGTGACATTATATATTACTTCTCGTGCCTGCCCAGAAGACATGATTGCATCTGAACAGTATACAATGGTTATGTTTAACATTTCAGAAACATTTATAGTCATTTAGCAAGCCTGTGCATTAAATGTTTTACTCAAAACTTGTAATTTGTATGAAGTTCAATGCTTGCGTGTACTATATTTGTCTCAAATACATGATTCTTGTACCATTTAACAAAGCACCCATTAATTGTGAAACTCCATTAAAAGATTTCAAACATACAGTTCACTTTAATGATGGAGGCATTCGTATAATATGTACATAGATACACACAGTAATCAGTAGAAGTGATATTTGTATGCAAAATTTAAAAGTAGGCATAAATGATATGTTTTGTAAATTACAATTTGAACAGTTTATATATATATTAATTTATGTCCTCCAATGTTTAGTCATATCGGACAATGAATGAAATGATATTGAAATGAGTACAGGATATATAGAGCTTAGAGTTACTATACATTCATCTTTCAGGATAAGGGTAAACCTCCAATGTTTAGTCATATCGGACGATGAATGAAGTGATGTTCAAATGAATACAGGATACATAGAGCTTAGAGTTAGCAGACTCATCTTTCAGGATAACAGAAACCTCCAATGTTAAGTCATATCGGACGATGAACAAAATGATGTTCAAATCAGTACAGGATACATAGAGCTTAGAGTTAGTAGACATTCATCTTTCAGGATAAGGGAAAACCTCCAACGTTAAATCATATGGGAGGATGAATGAAATGATGTTCAAATGAGTACAGGGTACATAGAGCTTAGGGTTACCAGACATTCATCTTTCAGGATAAGAGAAAATCTCCAACGTTAAGACATGTCGGACGATGAATGAAGTGATGTTCAAATCAGTACAGGATACATAGAGCTTACAGTTAGGAGACATTCATCTTTCAGGATAAGAGAAAACCTCCAACATTAAGTCATATTGGACAACTAACGAAATGGTGCTCAAATGAGTCCAGGATACATAGAGCTTAGGATTACCAAACATTCATCATTCAGGATAACGGAAAACCTCCAACGTTAAGTCATATTGGACAACTAACGAAATGGTGTTCAAATGAGTCCAGCATACATAGAGCTTAGGATTACCAAACATTCATCATTCAGGATAACGGAAAACCTCCAATGTTAAATCATATGGGACGATGAATGAAATATGTAACCTCGGTTAAAAGAAAAGTATCCAGATAACTCACCGTGACCGAGATACGAGCTCGGGACTCTTGAATAGGAGGCAGATACGCTAGCATCTACGCTATGCATATGCTAAAATAGATATTTAAAGTTTTTAATGAATGTGGCTTGTCCAATCGATGTATATTTATTAATGAGTGCATGCATTTAGTAATTTTTAGTATCTTAAATGGAGTCGTTTAATCTAAACTCGGTTAAGATAATACAAACAACGCCGGTATTCAGCTAGATGAATATTAAACCAAGCTTGTTTATTTACATCCGTGTAACAGAAACATAGCCCGTCTTGTGAAATAATATTGCGCAATTTAGATTAGGAACGAAACTAGGGAATCCCCACGGCCAGTGATAAAAAAAGTCGAAGGATATCCATTCTGTATCTGGCAAGTGTTCACGTGCGTTAGCCGTCATTTGTTCGGCACAGAGCTGAGTTACCTGTGTCAGTGATGATTGAGGAAGTTGATTGAATGGTGTACTGATTTGAGAAATCCCGCCCGCAAAAGTATCACATCTATCTCCAGAATGAATAAGGAAGTAATATTTTTGGTGAAGTTGTTAAGTATTCTTTTGTCAGTGTTTCTGCGAAGTGTTAAAGTTGTGCAGCACATTAATAAAGTAAGTCATAAAGATCAAGTCTGCTTCAAATCAAATATAGTCTAACAATCAAGATCAAGTGTCGATTTTTCTAAAGACTTGGATTAAGCTTTAGTGAGTTGCAAACTTACAATTGCGGAAACTATACAGCTTCGGAGAGAGATACCAGCTACTGCTATTGTGTGTATTTGACATTACACACAGTTCCTCTTCGAATACACACGCTCTTGTGCTAGGAATGCACTGCATGTTTCGAAGAGAACGAAACCTTGTTGATGCTTTGAAATTCTAACCGTAGTGTTTACTTTTAATGATAGGACAAATTTCAAATATATTATTTTCAGAAACTCACGAAATACTTAAATTGTATGAATTGAATGAGCTGTCAGTTATGAAATGATAATCATCATTGCAAAACAATCTGTCAAATTAGCAAAATGCTGTCTGGTTATTGGTAAAACTACTGTACTTATAAGAGGAATTCACCCAAGAATTGTGGACACGATATAAAAGGACATTTTCATTGTATAAAACTTGTACCATCACACACAAGAAAACCTCAGGATTACTTCATGTTCAGTAATGGTAAGATCACCCGCAAAACCTGGTTCATGTAATTTATGTTAATTGTCTTTTGCATTTCATGATGTGTATTTTTACATTTGCATGCGCATTTCAGTGTTTGGATATTCTTTAGATCATGTCCCGCAAGCAATTTTGTCCAAGTCCAACATCGGATGTACGCACGAGGGCTGGCGGAACCTGCCGAAGTGGCCACGCAGTTGTAGTGCTCCTGACACGGTTCTCGGCGTAAGCTTATGTTGCCAATCTTTGCAGCATCACCCAAGCATCTGTTTTGCAGATGTTCAAAACTTCATTGTTAAGTCATTATTTAAATGTTATTTTATGTTTTAAATGTAGATAAGATAAGACCCGGCATTATTTAAATGTTCATTGACTACAGCTTTATTTATTTATTCTTTTTTAAATGTAGATTATTTTTTGTTATTTTGTTATTTTTATTTTTTGTGATTTACGTCCTCCAAAGTTAAGTCATATGGAAATTTAAGTCATATCGGGCGATTATTTTTTTTAAATATAGTTAAGTAATGTCGAAAGTTAACTTTTTTAAAATAGTGTAGCTGTTAGATCAATGTTGGTAGTGTTGAAAATGTTCTGCTACTGACGTCGGTGCATGTCACTTCGGCAGGTTCCGTCAGCCGTGTTTAATTATGCATAGAAATGACATGTACAAACCAACCTCCCAGTTCCCATTCAAACAAGTCGCGCACGTTGACCGCACACGCCTTATTTTGGAAGGAAATTCTATTTGTGCCGTTTAAATTCTTAGCAATTACAATGAAACAATGTCAGTCTGTTATTGCACAACCTAGTACCACTAGCAGGAATTTAAAATATGGAATTGTCTCATTTACACGCAGCAGGAAGACAGCACATATCCGTGATTTTAGCAGAAAGAAAAAGGAAACATTGACCTTTTCATTCACTTGAATATACAATAAAAAAGCGCTACAAACGCCCGAGACTGCTTCTAGGCACAAAAAATAATACATCAGATGGCTTAACTCCAACCTCATCTTCTGCCGCATATTATCCTTCCTTACAAAACACTCCAGTGCCAGTAAAGGACCTAGCCCTGATTTGGCTTGAGACCGGAGGTCTGACATTCAGATCTTCTAATGTCCAGTCGTGCGCGTGCGTGCGTGTCGGATTCAAACACTTGAATAAATGGTTTAATGAAACTCAAGAAATGTAATTTTATATGCACAAATTTTAATCATTGGACAGAGAATTGATTATGAGTTATTTGTGGCGCTAGTGTTGTCAACTCATTCTATTGTGCTCTTTATAATATTACACTAGATGGCAGCACAAAGATTTATTTAAAGCTTTCTAGGATATCCGTTAAATGTTGAAGTGGTTCTTAATCAAACCTAATATGTATACGGAATTCGATTAAAAAAGGAATTCCTAGGAAAATGAATGTCCTTTAATAGAGTTACTCGCATAATTTACGTAGAATGAAGTGTGTTTTGGCATGTAGTTTTCTCATCAGTTTGCTATTAGCCTTTATAGTTAGACATAGATTCGCAGTTGCCTGTATACATTTCATCTCATCTATCATCAATTTTTGGGAGGAGTACAATACCATTGTATTCCTTATTAGCTAATCCATGACCAGTTGTTTGTAGTTATAAGTAATATCTTATTTACGATGATTTGAGTGGTTGTCCATATCTTTATAGCGAAGTCGATTATTCGTTGTACAAAATGGGTACCGAATTAGTTGATATTACTAACGCGTGACTTGCAGGTGTAATTTTTTACAGAGGACTATAATGGCTAACAGATTTGGATATTGGGTTACCAGCAGTAAAACCTGCTTTCAAATGGGCCAGAGTCTGGCCGTATTCTGGTAGGTCGGTCATATTATTATAACAATTGTTCATCAGAGGGGAAAACTAATACTTTTCGCCAGCGCCTTGTAGTGGTGCGAATGTAAATTAAATTATAGAATTCCACGTTATGTTTCCATCGGCATTTCATGTTTTATTTTCAGTGCTTTCTCCAATTTAATTCTTGAATGCCTATACCTGTGCTTAAAGCATGGTGAAATATACTCAACTAATTTATTCATTAATCTTCACTCTTTAACCATGTTAACTTTCAAATTAAGTGTACGTTAATTATATTAATATCATTCCATAAGTTAGGCAGGCATCCAAAGGGGGAAATAAATTAAAGCAACAAAATGGTTATTAATTTAGGTAATTATTTTATCAATTTATTAATTTTGGGGGTTGAAGTCACGAAGTGACTGTGCATGGAACAGTATTACGAAGTCCATTATTTAATTTAAACTCGATGTAAAGTTTACAACCATTTGGAATAATGTACTGAAAATACAAAAGTCCTGCTTTGAAATTTTGGTAAATTGACATTATTCAAGTTCAAATACTCGATTTCTTACTGCTGTCATTCACTCCACTACTTCCAAGATCTTAACGTTGTCTATTGCTGTACTCAGCCTAATGGCAATAAAATATTATTAAAATAAAACGATACTGCAACATTTCACCGTTTAGTACTGACTTTTTCTCATTGGTACTACACCTGAATATTGCACATAATTTAATATTTAAATCATTTGTTGAAACTGGTAAAATTAGTGTCTAATATTGCAACGTCACAACTAATGCAACTGAACTATGGCAGTTTAATTCATGGAGTTGGAGTTGTGCATGAAACAATACTCATAGTCAATTATGCTCAACGGAAAGAAATATAGCCATATGAAATATATATAAAAAATAATGTACTGGGGAATAGAAATTCTGTTTTGATAATTATGTTTGGATGGGCAGTTATCCAATAGCAGGTTTTGTTTGTGATCCCATTCACTCGACTATTCCGAGATCTATTAATAAAATAAAATCATGATGTAACATTTCACCATTTAGTACATAATTCCTCTAATTGTAACTGCACGTGAATATTGCACATAATTTAATATTTCTACATTTGTTATAATTCTGGTTAAACAGATCTACAGATGTTGACTTTATGTGCATTTATTTATTCATGCATTCAACTAGAAAGTGTCAAATAATAATATGCTACAAGCTAGTGCAATTTCAGATATTTCGATGAACATAACCTAACGCAACACAAGGACACATGTAAAGAGAACTGCATTTGTCCGGTCAAAATCCCATATCAAAACTTCGTGTTTTACATTTTGTGGCAGTGTATTTTAACACAGCACAGAACCGAATACAATCGTACTATCGAAGAAACCGTGTTATTACACGAAATAATATGTTACTGGTCAAGTGACTTTCGGGACCTCGTATTGTAAATACTTCGTGTACCATTCACTAAAGAAGAGGGACTATGTGACACAATAGATCTCCCAGAAGCAACCACCTCAGCCCTTGTTTTATTTGTACTGTAATAGGAGTTAAAAGTGCAAAATATATCACAAACAAATTGTGCATACGTATGTTTACACTCGTCAAGTAAAGGCTTGTTTCGTTCACATGTTTTCTCGCAAAGAGCGAGAAATCGCGGCAACTCACATCGATACTGCCTTGAATAGCCGTTTATCCCACGGTGGCGTACTGACGTGGTTCCAGCAATGTCCAATAGATAGCCCAGCAGTTAAATAAACGGGGAGCACGGTAATACTTTATTGTTAATAACGTCGAGGACGTAAATAACTAATAAATTCTGCATTGTTTAAATTCAATTGCAAGATTTATTGATGGAATTTCACCGAGATTGTGCATCACACCTTGTTTAAGTAAGTAACGAATGAATCCGGAAACGGCTGCTTGGACAACGTTGACCCGTTCACATGTATATAATAGGACCCAGGAGAAAATTTTGTTACTCTGGTATCCCTTCAAATCGTATAAATCTTTCGCCTTTTACTAAAGATTTCCGTGGAGGGGTACAACTGATGAGTCTATAACTAATTTTTTGTTAGTGCCCGGCGAGAGCTGGGCCAATAATAGCACCATTTAGTCTTAAGCAGGGCCTGATAACTCAGGAGACCAGGAGACACATTAAGGTTCGCGAAACACCCGGAGTCTACAGATACAGTTTTGAGCGCTGCAGGCGCCGGATTCAATGCCGCCAATATAATTATTTTGGCTGCCATGTTGCATACTAACTAATATATAAAATAACTTCTGCTTAGTTCAAAATTTAATAGTTATTATATTATTTTACTACTTACGAAGTAATTTGCGTAATATTATTGGCCTATTATCGACCTTATTTGAGCTCAATGTACTATATGAATAAGACACTACATTGGCTAACCTGTAAATATTTGAATTAAAGCTTTAACGACAAGGAGGCCAAGCCAAATTAAGTTCTGAATACAATTTTCATCGATTTGTGAAATTGTAAAAAATTGGAAGAACTACGAGGACGTATGGGCAGCAGGAAGAACGAGAATAGATTTTCACAAAGACCTATTGGTAAGTAAGATTTAGCATGTAGCTAAATACCGACAATTAATATGACAACCTGAAAAGTGCCTTAATACATATTCATTCACAGTTAAATTCTCTAGATTAATGTAGCACCTTATAATGGAAAAAGTGTGTTGTTTTACATACAAAAGCATTAGTTTCATTAACCTTGTTACTTTATTACTGCAATAATGGGATTTTCTGTTTTTTGTCTTTCAGGGGTTATCCATCATCTCAGGCTACCAGGAATACGATGGCAGAAATCAGAGTGCAGGATTACTGGATATTGTGTATGTTTCTTGTTTTGGTGATGTGCAGTGATCTTCAGGAGCTTTAGTAATGTAGCACAAAGCATTCTTTCCCGCGTATACAGCAATTTAATGTGGCATATCAAATATTTCTGAAAGTTTGAGTTTCATTTCATATCAGTGGAAAATTTAACAAAAACTTTGAGGATAACTGTGGCCAACAAGGAAAAGTGAAAAGTGAAGTTATTTTAGACAGTTGATTGGGTGTATTAGTTTTTGTCTTTGTACTTGTAGTTTTAAATTTAAAATATATGTAATATATAAGTCCATGTAAGGTAAGTAATATGCAGTTTAAAATACTGAAAGAATAGCTGTGAATTTTCAGATATACCAAAATTAGCATCTGTGTTTACGTATAATCTAGGTGGCTTAAATTAAAATTTTTGGGCGAGATGCTTGATATGAATTTTATAAACTTTTTCTTTAAATTGCAATGATAAGTATTTTGAAGAACTAAGTTCTCTTAACCTTACTCATCAGTGTATATCTACATCATTGATCAAGAATGTCACAGCTTTTAACAGCAATTAAAAGTATGATCTAAGATTCCATAAACCTAATTTGTTCTATATTGTTTAATGCAGTAGTCACTATGCAATATTATTGTACACACTACAGTAAATTATTTACCTGAATAACCATCTTTGAAGAGATCTGATGGGATTATAATTTATTTGAAAAAGCTTTACAAGTTTTTAGGTGTAATTGTGCATTGCAAGAAATGATTAAAATGTCATTGTGTCATCATCATTATATGCCACTTTTAATTTTATTTCTAATATTCCAGTTATTCTTAAAACATGCACAATGTCAGCTAGCTAGGACCTAAACACAGTGTGGCTTGATCTCAAATTAGTAAAGCTTCACAATAAATAATTGGTTATAAATCCTCTTCCTTGTTAACACACACACACACACACACACACACAAATGGGTTCAGAAAAATAACAAGTTAAAGTGATATTTGCACAGCATTTATGTATTCTGTGGTATTTCTGTTCTCAGCATGTACTTGCCACCATTTATGAGTAATATTGGTACACAATTTCTGTAATGCTAACCATTTTAAGGGTGATATAATGTTTCTAGCGTGACCCACAGAAATGTTACATGTCACATGAAACTACACTGCTAAACATCCTCTCATTGTTCTAAGTTGGAATGAAAATCTCAATCTTTGGCTTGGGAAAAAGATGTTTAACCTAATATATGAGCCATTTGCTACATGCAGTGATGCGAAGCCACATAATAATTTTGAAAAGTAGATAAAACTGCACATTATTTTGCTATATAATGCACTTCTTGTTTCTTTGTAGTGAACACATAAGGGAATTATGGACTGTCAAAAGAAATAATGGTTAGATGTGTGAGCAAATAAATTAATTTACTAAATTATTTTTTATTAACTACTCAAACACACAGTTCCATCGCTTTCACTTCTTAACTAAAACTACAAACAGCATTAATAGTTCATAGTGTAATCTTTCATTGAGTTATTTATTTGACACACATTCAGTTGTATGTCATGGACTGAGAGGTTTACACTATGCAGAGGGCTCCATTTGCCATCTTAGTCATAAAGTACATTGCTTAAAGTCCTATCAAGTTAAAGCAAGCCATTTATCCAAACAATTGCTCTGCACATTAAGCAAATTATATTTCACAGTCAGATAACTACATGAAATAATCTCTTATTGGAAGATACACTGTGCATTAAATTTTATTTTTAAAACTGCACATTTTCTTCTTCAGCATTCATTGCTGTGCATATGCATGCCATTGAAGCATTTAAAAATTCAACGCTGTAATATTCTTGTGTTGTGAAGACAGAGTTAACATTAGGACAATTTTAAATGAATGATACAGCTTTAATGTAATTATTATTTTTCATAATTTATTCTGCACTTGTGAATGTTAATTCAACCAAAGTGATTAGAAGTATATAAAATAGTGCCATTTATGAAATTTATGTCACCAGTTGCTAATACTGACTTCTGTACTAATTTGACATTATTAATCTTATATGAATCGATCACAAATTTCATGTTTTTCTCTGAATATACTTTAGTATACTTGTGCTGAAAATAATGTATGTACTATTGAGCTTTTAAAATACTTATTAAATATAACCATTAACAGAGCTGCTTTGGTGTCATTTTAAAGAAATAGTGCTATTTTTTTGTACATAGTTGTTATCATTTCAAATTTATATACATATTTCTTTAGGTTTTTTTTTCTCACTGTTATTCCAGGGAATTTTTCAACATTCTGTGTACAAAGAAATTGCATTACATATAACGTTATGGTAACCTTACCTGTTTTCCTGTATCTACAGAACCATTATTTTAGTGTTAAGTTATCTTTATTTTAAGTATTACACTAAGAAGCTTGAGGGAAAGGGTATACAGATATCTTGTATAATCTCAACAGCATCTTAAGTGATCTCACTCTCTCGTTTTTAAAATTTTAATTGTTTTTAAAGACAAAATTATCAATTTGCAACAGGAATAAAGATATAATGCTTTGTGGAAGTCAATTATTCATATTTAACGGGAAAAGTTCAAGTGGATTCTTCCAATTCTTTTTACAAATTGGACAGCTTCTTTCGAAGTCACATTTCGCACACTGATGAATAGTTTATCGCACATTTCCTCAGCGTATTTGACGCGTATTATCCTAATATGAAATAGTTGATATGTGTCGTAAACTATTCATGTGTGACGAGAAGTGATTTCGAAAGAAGTTGGATTCCATCAGTCAGTGAAAATGGGAGCCGAAGGGAAGGGGAGGTGAATGCACCATAGCTCGGTCGCAATAGAAGCTTACTACATTACCGGCCGCACCGGCCGTAGTTGCCAAGGTCGCCGGGGTCTAAAGATTTAGGAAAGAGCGCCCTATGCGTCTTCAGATTTTAACACGGAGTTGAGCATCTGGTATTAATCTGTGGTCTTAAGTTTGTCTATTGGCTGACGCTGCTTGGTCATTCTAGCTACTCACAGTAGTTGGAGTTCAGGCTCATTGGCTATGTAGTATATACGCCTGTCAGGGTTGAATGTTGTGCTTCTTTGAGGACCTGTGATTGGTGCTATTGGAATTCTGTCATTATTCAAAAGCGAGCGTGACTGACGTGTAATTCCTCAGGAGTTCGCGTTCAGTTACGACCTCCATACCAAGGCGGGCGTAATGGTACACTTAACGATATCCTAATAATTTGGAGATATTGCAGGATTTCTAAATATAAGCCCGAATATATTATGTTACCTGTTACCACTGCTGCCATCTATATTGTCCAGAAATTCGAAAGGAAAGCTACTACACCAGCGCTGTCTCTAAGAACTAACTTCGGAAGTCAAGCAAACTACACCAGCGTCATCTGTAAGAACTAGAGCGAACTCTTTATGGCGAACTTTGTTACCAACATGTCTTAAAAAAAACTCAAAACCCCAACCGTGCACCAACCTAATCATCTGCCGCATATTATCCTTGCAAAACACTCCACTGCCAGTAGAGTGCAAGTTCCAAATAACGGCAGCAAACATACAACATATCGGTTTCCTTGGGAACATTTCATCATAGATATCGTCATATCGTCATCATCAATATCAAAGTAACCGGAAAAAGGGTTACCATCCGTCCGGGCTTTGCCGTGGAGACATTTAAGTTTTTCCCCCTAATATCTGGAATTTTCGCATAATTTTATTTAAAACATTCTTTCAACTCTAAAGATTGCCGCTATTGAATTATCATTTGCAGTGCAAACTGCTTTGTTGTGCAAAAATATAGATGTGCATCAGTGAGCGAATGCATGGACTGAATATAACTTTTGCAGCGCCAACCATGAGGAAATATGCAATAGTTCCAGATCTACAGAGTAGATCAATCATATGCGCGCACAGCTAAGAGAAAAGTTAACTCTATTGGTGACCTTGTTTTTGTTGGTGTTTTGTTATGCAGTAGAAAACAGAGGCATTACGATATATGACGAGATATTGTGAAGGAACCCGACTCTTCGGTGGTTGCTGCGGTTATTTTGGAGCTTAGTATATTGTATTAGAATAGTGCAGCTGCTATTTGAAATTAATAATTTTGATTGCTTCAAGAATTAGCCGATATAAATACAGAAGGGAGCGGAAAAGGGTGAAACAAATGAGAATGTGGCAGTAGCACTTTCTGCCATACCATAACCCGCTCACATTCCTTAAAGCCTCGGCACTCATTTGGATTCTTACGCATTTAAGCGACCGAGCAGTGTTTGCCTTTTTTGCCGCTTGGAGCTCTCAAGGCTGACCCCTAAAGTATCCCCTTGTAGCCGT
Source organism: Mantis religiosa (assembly GCA_030765055.1). Classification (NCBI taxonomy): domain Eukaryota; kingdom Metazoa; phylum Arthropoda; class Insecta; order Mantodea; family Mantidae; genus Mantis; species Mantis religiosa. The sequence continues at coordinate 104,956,150 of CM060958.1, forward strand.
CAGTGGCCTTGCCGACATTTAATTTTGTGGTGAAAGTTGAACCAATTGTATGGTCTCAATTAGTATTAAAAGTGAATTTGACATGAAGTACTGTTGACAACAATCTAAATTAAGCGAACAAGAAAACTGGGCATAAATAAGTAATCATAAGTATGAGCACAACATGTCATTGCTTATTATTACTACTTTTACTGTTGTGCCGTAAATGGTGGTAGTTCATTATGTAGATGGTAGATTTTCCATGACAGCTTTATAGTACAAACATTTACAATAGACAGCACTATATTTCAAAGCTCACCGTTTTCCCAAAGACCAGGTCTCCGAACCATACATAGCAATGCTCCAAATGTAAGAATTACGTATTATATTATTTTATTATTTTTATTTTTATCATCATCATTATAACAGCAGTAGTAGCAATAATTACAACAAACAGCATAGCAGCAATTATGAGCCCAATACTTTGTATTTCAGATGGTGTATTGTTGCGCACCCTTCTGTAAAAAGGGATCAGTTTCCATGAATTTCCAGTAGAAGAACAACGTAAACAATAACTAAAAGCTATATCGCACTCTACTTTCATGGTAACTGATAAATCTAATTCAACAGTCGTGTGCAGTTTGCATTTTACTGAGGACGACTATAAGTCAGGCTGTAAAATTAAACTGTTGAAAATAGGAATTATTCCAAGCATTTTTCCGAACTATCCAGACTATAAGTTAGTGAAACAAGCAACAAAAAGGCAACAAATTTTAAAAATAACGCTTACAAACAGAGAACAGAAAACGGAGACGCAGTTCTAGCAGAGAAAGCGTTAAAAGTGCTGCTGATATTAATGCGCTGGATCATGTCACAGATGCACGTACTTGTAACTGCGCTGCAATTCAGACTGAGGAAGACATAATTTCCAAATTAAAGAGATTGGAAAGGGAGAATAATACCTTGAGATGTAAATTATGCGGAGCAAATAAAAGGCACAAAGAATTTGTAAACAAGCAGCAAGCAAATGAAGAAAGATTACTTTATTATGAAACCAATAATGTTCATAAATCATTTCTGTTACTGATAAAAGACACCAGTGTACACTGCAACTCAGCTTCCAGCCACAATAATCGCAATATTGGGCGAATTGGACAACATTAAAGGTAAGGTGACTTTCCGCCTTATAAGACCTACTAATGTATATTGTTAAACTTCTTTAAACTGTTTACTTACTTAGTTTTTTTATTTTCTTCCTAGACAGCCTCGTTTCGTGCAACAGTCCACTTATAACTGGCATATATAGGAGTTTTTTTATTTTCTTCTTAGACAGCCTCGTTTCGTGCAACAGTCCACTTATCACTGGCATATATAGGAGGTTTTATAGTAAAAAACAGCGGCCGAATTCTCTTGTGCAACCTGTATTACTAAAGTGGCTACCGCCAAGTGTACAGCATCCCTTGTAAATCTATAATTTAAAAGGGACGAAAACTCCACGTTCCATTACCCATCTCCAGAGTTTGTTTCCTTTTTGGCAGTTATAGAGCTGCTGTACCTGCTGTACCTAAGCTACCTAAAGTATGTGTGAGAAAAAGCCTAGAGGAATACATAATGCCAGCAAAGCAGTATTGTTCTTAACTCGTGTGTGCAGGGAACTGAAAGCATTCAGAACTGCTAAATGAACTGATATGCAACACTATATTCCTGTGACATTAAGGTGCATTACTTCTGCGACAACAGAAGTGTTTGAAAAAAGGTAAATTCCTAAACTGTTAACCATACTGTAAACCATAAACTGTAAACCAGGTGTAAACATACGTATGCACGTTTTGTTTGTGATATATTTTGCACTTTTAACTCGTATTACAGTACAAATAAAACAAGGGCTGAGGTGGTTGCTTCTGGGAGATCTATTGTGTCACATATTCCCTCTTCTTTAGTGAATGGTACACGAAGTATTTAAACTAGGAGGTCCCGAAAGTCGCTTGACCAGTAACATATTATTTCGTGTAATAACACGGTTTATTCGATAGTACGATTGTATTCGGTTCTGTGCTGTGTTAAAATATACTCCCACAAAATGTAAAACACGAAGTTTTGATATGGGCTTTTGACCGAACAAATGCAATTCTCTTTACATGTGTCCTTGTGTTGCGTTAGGTTATGTTCATCGAAATAACTGAAATTTGCACTAGCTTGTAGCATAATATGATTTGATATTTTCTAGTTGAATGTATGAATAAATAAATGCACATAAAGTCAACATCTGTAGATCTGTTTAACCAGAATTATAACAAATGTAGAAATATTAAATTATGTGCAATATTTACGTGCAGTTACAATAAGAGGAATTATGTACTAAATGGTGAAATGTTACATCATGATTTTATTTTATTAATAGATCTCGTAGTAGTCGAGTGAATGGGATCACAAACAAAACCTACTATTAGGTAACTGTCCATCCAAACAAAATTATCAAAACAGAATTTTTATTCCCCAATACAAGATTTTTTATATATATTTCAAATGGCTGTATGTCTTTACGTTGAGCATAATTGACTATGAATATTGTTCCATGTACAACTCCAACTCCAAGAATTAATACCCAGAATTCACCGTTTACTATTATAAGCTCAATTAATTAACCACTTTGGTTCTTAATGTATTTTCCTTTTGAATGTCTCTTACTTTGTAAGTCAACACAATATTAAACAGTAAAGACTTGTGAAAAAAAAAAAAAAAAACAGAAAAAAAAAGCAGTTGAATATATTCCACCACGCTTAATGCACAAGTGAGCGTACTTGAATTTAGAGAACGTATTGAATAGCTCAAAACAGTACAATTTGTAAATTAAACATGAAATTGCGATGGAAAGCTACAGTAGAATTCAATATTTTAATTTGGATTCCTACTACTAGAAGGAGATAACTAAATATGCAATTGTTTTCCCTCCATTGAACAAAATCTATAATAATGGCTTACCTAAGAGAATATAGAAAGCTATGGCCAGAGTAATACTATCGCGTAGCAAAGCTAAGCTGACTACATCCTGCTAATACTCTCATTATTAATCCACATCTTCCGTAACGTCATTCGTATGTGTCGTACGCAATTATAAGAAACGGTTGCACGTACTACTTCACACAGAAAGTTAAAAATAAGGAACACAGCTTTTTGTACTCCTGTCAAAAATTGATGATATAAATTTGTATTCGGGTGCAGTGGCAATAAGACAAGCAATAATAATAGTAAAATGTTAAAGCATAATTTCATTTTGAGAGTAGTCAAGTGAATGGCATCAGAAAGAAAACCCATTTTTTAATTTGAACAGTAAATGTCAGTCCACACAAATTTATCAAACTAGAATTTCTGTATTCTCAGTAGATTACTTGTTATATACTTCAAATTGTTGTATAACTTTGAGTTTAAATTAAATAATTGACTTCATGAATATTCTTCCATGCACAACTCCAACTCCGTGAATTTAAACCCCCAAATTTGCCATTTACTATTGTAATCTTACTTAATTACTTAATTATTAATTATAATTAATTACTTAACTATTTTATTGCTTATTTTCCCTGCCTAAGTTTATGGAGTGACATTAAACCTTTTAAATGGCATTTATTTTGAAAGTTAACACACGGGTATAAAGTGAAAACTTATGAACAAATCCCATCAATCATTATGCACACATGGGTATAGTTCAATTTAGAAAAATGTTTCGTCCAAATTATTTGTTGGCCAGTAGTCCTTACATATTTGAATAGCAAGTTGCGTAATTGTTTTAAAAAACTAAAAGCAAGTATTAAAAGTAATATCTCTTACATACCCATTAGGTACAATAAGCAAAAATAGATATGAAAATTCATGAGGAAAACACAAAGGAATTTAATACAATTCGGATTCTTACTACCTAACCCATAACGAGCATAATTAGTGCCATAGTAGATGTATGGTCATAAATATTAAAAGCAGAAGCATTATTAACAGTGAAGTATTCTTCATATTTGTTTGATTTACGAGTCACTATGTTTACACTCAACTTCACTTACTTGTATAATTGAAACGTTTTCAAGATAATTCGATCTCATCTTCAGCTGTATGGTGACTAAATGAGCCTTCCTCTTCTTCCACTACTACGGAGCTCCGATCACTCTGCCATCTGGTGTTAGGGGCACTACGTTTTAATACTTCATTTAATGCCGGGATTTCAAAATTTATAACTTTATCACGGTTTTTGTTTATGAATATTTTTTTTCCCAAATATCCAATTCTATGGGTGTACTTAAAGATTTTAACAGTTTAATGTTGTGGCCAATGTTGTGGTTATCTGTCCAAAAATGGTGTGAAACTGCAGATTTTTCTGTTTGTTTCAACGTAATGTTCCTCTGGTGTTCTTTTTGCCTGGTTAACAAATTTCTCTTAGTTTTTCCTATGTAGCTTTTTTCACGGGTTTCACAATTAATCTGATAAATTCCTGATTTCAAATTGTTGGGGATTGTATTTTTCAGAGGTTTATTTAGCAGGTTCCTCAGACTGAATTTATTTTGGGGTGCTCGTTTAGTCTTAATATGGCATAGTGTTCCTCGTCCTCAAGAGCGTTACAGACACGACTTTCCACTTGTTCAGTAAACATACACAGAATTTGATACGTATAATGATTATATAAGGAGTATAACGATTTGTACTCCTCTCAAAAATTGACGATGAATGAAATTGATTGAATCCAACGAAAAAACGAAGAAATCGTAAGTATAGGATTAAGCGCTAAGTAATGGGAAAACTATATGCTAAAACAAACTTAATTCAACATATATTATCCAAAGTAATTCTATTAAAGGACATCATAACATGTCCAAAAATTATTTTTAGTCCAACTTTATTACTTTTATTTAGGTTTGGCTAAGTGCTACTGTAACATTTAATGGATATTTGACAAAGATGTAGCTAAACAATTGTACTGCCCTCTAGTGTAATTATATAACGAGCTCGGAGAATGAGGTGCCTACACTAGCGCCACAGATAACTCATAATACGGAACAGTAGCAGTTATACATGATACGGTTATTTTTACAATATGTTTACAATACGGTTACAAATGTTTGAATCTGGATTAAAAAAGACTCCAGAAAAAATTATCAGAAGCATTCGTATTGCTAAGCAGTTCATAAACCGCGCACTAGGTTGCGCAGCGGTCTCTGTAATCAGTCTACAGCATAACAGTTGACGCCTGGGAGGCGTGGTCATCAAATTAAATCTTAATTTGCTAATTTATTTTATTTGTTAATCAAATGAATGCCAAGATGAACATTATCAATCCGGTTTCTTTCTGCCATAACCACGGCAACCTTCATACAAATGAAACCATTCCCTGGTGGTGAAACTCGCACATTGTCAATGTGCACGCGTTGTTTGAACGCGAACTGGGGTATCCTAGGTTAGTCAGCACATGTCATTACAGCCCTATGAAATGATGTGCATTAGAGTTTACATCATATGCAACAAACAATTAAATAAACCAGCCTTTGTGGGTGGAGAGAGCAGCAAGCAGACACGAGTTATTTCATTCATAGCTCGGTCGAAATAGAAGCTCACTGCATTACCGAGGAACGCACCTGAACGTACAGGAAGAGCGCCCTATGCAGATTCAATCCCCACCACGGAGCTGAGAATCTGGTATTAATCTGTGTTTCATTCACTAACCATTATCAACAATATCGTAAAGGATCACAGGAGTACAGTGACATTTATACTAAAAAACATTCATAGTCATCCTTCTCCGAGGACAAGGAGCCTCCGACGTTTTGCCATTCCGGTACTCTGTCCCTTACTAATGTTATGCTGGATTTATAGTAATTTACGAAGTATCACAAATTGTAGAATGATACAGAGGATGTTGATAATAATGGATACTAATAAGCCTATAAATGGCGAATTGACCTAAATGAACCTGTAACGCTTTGTAGTCAATGTCATTAACTGGAGAAAACATGCATTTATGTACTAACCCCGGGATTGGAGTGTGGGACTCACGTGGGACTCCTCTGGCGGAGTGAACCGGCGCCAGGACACGAGCGTAACCAAGGTCCTTTTTGAGAATCCCATTACATTTACGAATAAGGAGTACACCTCGATGTACTCCTCCCAAAAATTAACGATGAAAACACTAAACGAACATAAACCATATAGATATAAATTCGCAACTATAGTATTAAACGCAGAGTAATGAGAAAACCATGTGCTAAAACAGACTTCATTCAATATATATTACCTAAAGCAATGTCCTTTACAGGACATTATTTATATCTAACAATTTTTTAGTCCAATTTTACATTTATGTTTGGGTTAGGTTAAGTGCTACTGTAACATTTAATATATATTTTACAGTGATGTAAACAGTTGCCCTGCCCTCTAGAAGAGGTCAGTATAACTTGCCTACACTAGCGCCACACGTAACACATAATCAATAAGGGACAGTAGCAGTTATACATGATAATTAGTACTAACAATTGCCGCATCGGAGGCGTTCTCAAATTAAATCTCAATTTACTAATTGGTTTCACTTTATAGTGAAAGGAATGCTAAGATCAATATATGAATTCGATTTCTTTCTGCCAAACCCACTGCGACCTGCTACAGACAAATGAAACCATTCTCTGGTGATGAGACTGAGTTTTGGAATAACAGGCTGTCATTGTAATATATTGTTTTTATCGTACTATTGTTTCACTGTAAGCATTATCATTCATTATAATCGCTAAGAATTCGAACGGTACAAACAGAATTGCCTCCCAAAATAAAGGTGTACGTTGTCAATGTGCTCGCGTTGTTTGAACGGGAACTGGGGTATTGTAGGTTAGTTTGGGTATATGTCATTATAGAGCCCACATTTGTACGTACAATTAAATACAAAGAGTGTATACAAGATTAAAAATATTAATCATTATATGCAACAAACAATTAACAGGAATTAAATAAACCAGTCTTTGTGGGCGATCTTACCCTATTTATGTGCATTTCAGTGCAGAAAGTAAGCCTGAGGTTTTTTTTTTTTTTTTTTTTTTTTTTTGCTTGTTCCATTTATACCCCGCCTTTAAATACTATGGTCATATCGGCGGCCGTTCTCCTTTGGAACATACTGAAGGTGTTAACTCGTTATCTTTGGTTTTTCTAATCATTACATCACGCACACATTCACTCTCATTCATACTTTCAGACTCTGCGGAAGATGGGGAATTATCTTAGTGGGAGAAAAACCCCCTCCCCCACCGTCGGGAATCGAACCCGGGACTCCTACCACCTGAGGTTTTCTTGTGTGAAGCTTGCACAAGTTTTATACGGCCTGGCTCCGTAGCTCAGTCGGTAGAGCATCTGCCTATCGTGCCAGGACTCCCGGGTTCGATTCCCAGCAACGCGTGAGAATTTTCTACAACCAAGATGATTCCACATCTTCCCCAGAGTCTGGAAGTATGTATGAGAGTGAATGTGTGCGTGATCTAATGATACCACCCAACAATTACGAGTTAACACCTTCGATATTTTCCAGAGGAGAACGTCCACCGATATAACCACTGCAGTTAAAGGTCTGGAATAAATGGAACCAAAAACAGTTTCGTACAATGAAAATGCCCCTTCTACATCACAGTATGTCTCCACAATTCTTTGGTGAATTTATATTCTAGTTAGGTACATTAGTTAACCCACAACTAGACAATTGTTTGCTATTTTGACATTGTTTTGCAACCAAGATTTTCATTTAATAGCTGACAGCTTATTCTAGTGCAATTTAAGCATTTCGTGAGTTTCTAAAGATAATGGATTTGAACTTTGTCCTGTCAGAGAAAGGAAATATGGCTAGAGTTTCAAGTATCAACAAAGTTTAATTCTCTTCGAAAACATACGTATTGTTAATATCCCAGCATTCCTAGCACAAGAGGAACTATAATGTCAGCCACATTCTCGTGAGAGGAACACAGTAGCTTTGCATAATGCGACCCTTTCCTCTGTGTATTTCTCTAAGAAACTCCGAAGCTGTACAGTTTCCGCAATTGACAGTTTGCACTCACTGAAAGCTTAACGCAATTCTTTAGAAAAATCGACACCGATCTTAATTGTTCGGCTACATTTGATTTAAAGCAGACTTCTTCTTAATTTGTACCTTATGGCTTGTTTTATGAATGTGCTGCACAACTTCAAACACTTTGCAGAAACACTGGCAAAATAATATCTTATTAACTTCTCCAAAAATATTACTTCCTTATTCATCTTGGAGGTGGATGTGATACTTTTGCCGGTGGCATTTCTCAAATCAATACACCATTCAGTCAACTTCCTCAATCGGCACTGACACAGGTAACTCAGCTCTGAGACGAACAAATGACGGTAAAAAACACGTGAACACGTGCCAGATACTGAATGGATCTTTCCTAATCTAAATTGCGCAATGTTATTTCACAAGGCGGGCTATGCAATTGATACACGGATGAAAATAAAAACGCTTGGTTTAATATTCATTTAGCTCTGTTATCTTAACAGAGTTAAGTTCAAACTGCTACAATAAGATAATTACCAAATGCACACACCCAGCAATAAATAAATATATTACTCGACAGAGCGTTGAGGCGTATCGACCTTCAGGTGACCAGCGCTGCCATCGTCTCTTATCTGGCCTTATCTGGTCGATATGAGGAGTGAAATATTAGTAAGTTGATGTACAGTAAGTGACGAAAGACAAATAGAGTGATTGAAAGCTGCGTGTGTCTATATGATATGATTTCTCGCGCCTGCCTATGTACGACACATTGCTGTCCAGAAGACATGATTACATCTGAACAGACTGTACTTGCCGTGTATGTACGATAAGCCGAGGTAAAGATCTCTGTGTTGTAATTTTTTTCTGATTCGTCTTCTCGCTTTGCCATGTAGTACATATATTGGCTGCAAATGAATCATTAACTACCAGTAATGATTTAACTATCTAAATCGAATTATGACATTACTCATTCAAAAGTAAAACAAGCGACTTTCATTAGAAACTTCAAATATGCTTTTTCTTCCCTATATGCATAGCGTAGGTGGTAGCATGTCTGCCTCGCCTTCAAGAGGCCCCGAGTTCGATACATGGTTAGGGTGAGTAATATGTATAAGGTTTTTCCCGGTGTTTTCCTTATTCTGAAAGACAAACATCTGGCAGCAATAAACTCTATGAACCCTTGGCTCATTTGTGCATCATTTCATCTATTTCATTCTACATCCGACATGATTTTACGTTGGAGGACGTACATTTAAAAAATTATGTTCAAATTGTAATTTTTAACGCATATAATTTATGCATACTTAAATATATGAAAAGGAACAAACATTTTATACCAAATCTGGGTTCTATTCATTACTATGTGTACTTATGAACCTATTATATTATAATGCCTCCATCATTAAAGTGAACTGAATGTTAGAAACCCTTTAAAGGAGTTTCATCTTGAAAGTTCACTTTGCTAAGTTCTACACCAATCGTGTATTTGAGGAATGTGTCAAATACGTAGTGAATAGAAGCACAATTTTTGAGTAAAATACTTAATGCACAGGCTTGCTAAGAACTATAGATTTTTAAGAAATGTTTAAATATAATTATTTCGTGTCACACAATACTTCATTCGGTGAATATAAATCACTAATTATTTTAATGAAAATTATTTCTTTAATGAACAGGAAAATCAATGCAAGCCATCGTGGAGATAAATAAACTAAAATTTATGTATTTAAAACAAGTGTAAATTTAAGTTGTAAAGATAAGGAAATGCAAACCATCATTGTTGCGGTAACATTCCATGTTAATGCAGGCATTGTGCGGTGTGAATTTCTCTTAATTAGTACTTGTATTACCTGAGTCTAGTTTCAGAAATTGTATAAAAGGATATTTTAATAACCTTTATATAATAGAGCCTAACTAGGAGATCTTTTAGTAACTTATGTAATTATGTGTTATTTAAATGTATTTATTTACAGTAGTTTTAATGCTAGCTTCATGTCATGACAACAACAACAAATGAACAGCAGTGTCATACTTCATTTTATATAATTTGGTCATTTTAAAACAATTCAGCAACTTTTCTTGCAAATTTAAGGTTGTCAAGATCACCGGCAAGGTAGGTACTCTGCACTTTGCATGCTCATCCTTATATGGAAGTCAGTCTTCAACAATATATTAACAAATGAACAACAATGAATACTGCTCAATTTCTTCTCGTGCTGCAAGCCAAGTGAAAATACCAAAGCTAGGGAAGGGAAACCTGTAATACAACTGTCAGATAAGCCTACCACTACAGTCTGCATCCCGTTTACCGGTAACCTATTCGGCAGAATCACTGCTGATTCTCAGCAAATACAACATCAGGAACATCCACAAGCCACCTCGGAAGATTAAACATGTGTTGAGACCAGTGAAAGACAAACTGGACTTCCAAGGTCCGGGAGTGTACCGCATTCCCTGTGAATGTGGGGCACCGTATATAGGACAAACCGGAAGGACCTCGCTACCAGAATAAACGAACATGAACGGAGCATTCATTTAATGCAACCTGAGAAGTCTGGGCTGGCAGATAACGACCATAGAGCTAATTTTCGGGGGACGACCATCTTGGCAATATGCAACAGTTACTAAGGGTGGAGAGTAAAAGAGGCTTTGGCCATTTCCTCCGAGAAGAGTACGCTTAATCGTGATGCTGGATTTCAGTTCAGCTCCTCTTGAAAACCGGCCTTAAAATGGATATCCGTCGCTTTAAGAAGCACAAATCAATATAGCTTGATAATCAAGATAAATAGTTACGTTTCTCTGACCCCATTAATTTTCTATACTCTTATCATCTCCTGACCTGGCATTTAATTTACTGAAAACAGTCTTTTGTTTAGTAATGCGAATTTTGATAGTCTTTTGTCTTTGTTTATATTTGCGTTATATCCAGTGTTTCATTTGTGGTTATAACATTTAATAAATCTCCTGATGTTGGGAGAGATGCCCACTCCCGAAACGTCGATTTCTAATCGTCTTTTCACCTGACTTGCTGCCCGAGAAGAAATTGAGCATATTCGTCGCCAGGAAAGCTTCAGATCTTATTTAACATAGAATGAGTTTTAACAGGATAACAAGTCAAAATTAAGTAGCTATTAATATACAATGTAAGGCTTTAATACTAACTTACAAGCAACTCAGAATAAATATTTACATCAGTTTTGGGGTTCACTTTTAAATCACAAAAGATATATTTTACATTAAGAATTCCAAAAGCATAATATTATAAGAGACTATACAATGAATCTTTTAATAACTGATATTGTTATTATTGCAGTTGCATTGAGCACTGCAAGATCCTTTCTTGGGAAAGAACATACTGGAATGGATTTATACATTTTAATGCTCTTGTTTGATTAGAACCAGGATTTTCGTTGCTAGGGACAGTGAAACAAACAGTTCATTTGGTAGAAGTGAATAAAGTATGTTAAGACATCTTGCTAGTATCTACTTTCTCCAAAGAGAAAGTTGTAATTGTGCAGTACACCATTCTTATACAGGAAAGTAAAATGCTAGTATGTTAAATATGCAATGTTACTTAAATATACACCACGGCAAAATGTGTAAGCAAATTAGAATTTTTAGTTTTTATTGTAATTAACGTTCTCCAATGTTAAGTTATATCAGACAGTGAATGAAATGATCATCAATGTATAATGTTGTAAGGAGCACAACAGAATGAGTTGACACTAGCAATCATCAGCAAGAAGGCCCATTATTAGAACTTGAATAGTAAGTGTCAAAATGATTAAAACAGAATTTCTGTATCCTCAGTACATTCACATATATTTCAAATGGTTGTATATCTTTGAGTTTAAATTAAATAGTTGACTTTATAAATAATGTTCTATGCCCAGCTCATACTCTTGCATTTAACCCTAAATTTCGCCATTTACTATTATCACCTAATCAATCTAATTAATCATTTTGTTACTTAAATTTATTTTCCTTTTGAATTCCTGCCTAACTTATGTAGTGACATTTATCTTATTAGCTGACACTTTACTTACCTTGTAAGCTAACACAAGGTTAAAAAGTGAAAAGTTACCAACATAATAGTTGGTATGATTTCTGCACAAATGTACTTAGTTGAAATTAGAGAAAACATTAAAATTGCCAATAGAAACTACCGTGGAGTTGGATATTTTAATTTGGATTCCCACCATTACCTAGCGAATAATCCACATAATTACTGCAATATTTGTTATTCCGCCGCTGAAAATTATCTTTAGGTAGTCTTTCATAGAGAGAGCAGCAAGTAGACACGAGTTATTTCATTCATAGCTCGGTCGAAATAGAAGCTCACTGCATTACCGAGGAGCGCACATGAAGAGCGCCCTATGCAGCTTCAATCCACACCACGGAGCTGAGAATCTGGTATTTATCTGTGTTTCATTCACTAACCATGATCGACAATATATCGTAAAGGATCACAGGAGTACAGCGACATTTGTACTAATAAACATTAATAGCAAAGAGATGTCGAATAGTCATCCTCCGAGGACAAGGAGCCTCCCCCGTTATGCCATTCCGGGACTTTGTCCCTTACTAACGTTATGTGGATGTATAATAATATACGGTGGGGTTATGGTGATGTCTTTTATTTAAGAAGTATCACAAGTTGTAGAATAAAAGAGAGGATATGATGATGATGATGATGATGATGATGATGATGATGATGATGATGATGATGAAGACGACGACAATTATGGTGATAATAATAGGAGACTAATAAGCCTATAAATGGCGAATGGGCCTAAGGTGAACCTGGAACGCTTGTGGCCAATGCCATAAACTTTTTTTTTTTTTTCGAATGGAGGAAAAATACATATATGTATAGTGGCGTTCTTCGAACGGTTTTCCTGGATTTATCTTTGGTAATAGATACCTCTCAGATAAAGAACTGATTACTCCACGTGGAGTAAACATATATCTGACATTTGTGATTCCTGCGAATTCCATCGGCTAAAGTGATGCGTTCATTGGTGCTTAGCACACGACCGGGTGGCCCGTCAGTACCCCTCTCACTCTCATGCGTTATTCTGAGAGATTTCTGTTAACGAAGATAATTCCATGGGAACCGTTCCACCAGCGCGACTATACTAACGTGGGACTCCTCTGGCGGTGCGAACATCCACCGCTGAATCTTCGGGTGAGAAAATGCAGCAGTACTGCTATTGCACCTGTGGTGGTGAGGTTATAATGGTCAGGACGGAGCGTGGGCCGAATTGGGCGCCAGGACACGTGCATGACCAAGATCCCATTTGCGAATCACAGTACGGATTGGAACATAAATAAGGAGTACACCTCGATGTACTCCTCCCAAAAATTGACGATGAATAAAATGAAATGAATTCAAACCACATAGTTATAAAGTCGGACCTATAGTATTAAACGTAGAGTAACGAGAAAACTGTGCTAAAACAGACTTCATTCAACATATATTATCTAAAGCAATGTCCTTTACAGGACATTATTATATTTCTAACAATTATTTTAAGTCCAATTTAACATTTATATTTGGGTTAGGCTAAGTGCTACTGTAACATTTAATATATATTTTACAGTGATGTAGATAAACAGTTGCTCTGCCCTCTAGAAGAGATCAGTATAACTTGCCTACACTAGCGCCACACGTAACACATAATCAATAAGGGACAGTAGCAGTTATACATGATACGGTTATTGTTTCCATCTTTTCAATAAGACTACATTTCATATGTTTCATTAAACGATCTGTCCGAGTGTTTGAATTTGCATTAAAAAAGACTCCTGAAAAAATTACTTTACATTCATATTGCTAAGCAGTTCATAAAGTGCTCACTTGGTGGCGCAGCGCTCCCTATAATCAGTCCACCAATATATTTGTATGTAACAATTGCCGCATCGGGGGCGTTCTCATCAAAGTAAATTTCAATTTACTAATTGGTTTCATTTTATAGTCAAAGGAATGCTAAGATCAATATATGAATTCGATTTCTTTCTGCCAAACCCACTGCGACCTGCTACAGACAAATGAAACCATTCCCTGGTGGTGAAACTGAGTTTTAGAATAACGGGCTGTCATTGTAATATATTGTTCATTATAATCGCTAAGAATTCGAACGGTACAAACAGAATTGCCTCCCAAAATAAAGGTGTACGTTGTCAATGTGCTCGCGTTGCTTGAACGGGAACTGGGGTATTGTAGGTTAGTTTGGGTATATGTCATTATAGAGCCCACATTTGTACGTACAATTAAATACAAAGAGTGCATGCAAGATTAAAAATATTAACCATTATATGCAACAAAAAATTAACAGGAATTAGATAAACCAGTTTTTGTGGGCGATCTTACCCTATTTACGTGCATTTCAGCACCAGAAAATAATCCTGAGGTTTTCTTGTGTGAAGCTTGCACAACAATGAAAACGTCCCTTTTAAATCACATCATATTTCCAAAATTCTTTGACGAATTCCTCTTCTAGTTACAGTAGTTTTACCCACCACCTGACAACCTTTTGCTAATTTGACAGATTGTTTTGCTACCAGAATTTTCATTTAATGACTGACAGCTTAGTTGAATGCAATTTAAGCATTTCTTGTGTTTCTGAAGATAACAGATTTGAAGTGTTTGTAAATGCTTGTATGTCAATTAAGCAATGTTATTTAAATACACTAAATGGCAAAGCATGTAAATATAGTGATAATTTTTTTTTTATTTACGCTCTCCCATGTTAGGTCATATCAGACGGTGAATGAAATGCTCAAATGAGTACAGGGTCCATGGAGCTTAGAGCTTTTTGACATTCGTCTTTTAAGGGTAAGGGAAAATCCTGGGAAATAAAATCTTATACAGGTAACTCAGCCAGATCAAAATTTGAAATCGGCAGACACACTGCCATCCACGCTATGGAGGTGGGCAAGCATATTGGAAGGAATGTGTATCAACAGAGATGTTTATGCAAGTCTATCGCACTTTCTTGGCGACACAGTACACTCTATATAGATGTGATCACAGCGTGTCATACATTGTCTGGCACGAGGAATCATATATAAAGCGATTGAATATTATAACAAGAACAAAGAAGAGGGAATCAAAATTCCTTTGTGTCTAATAACAAAACAGATGACTGCAATGGCAGCCATTAATTATTTTAATTAATTATTCTAATAGTTACACCTTGGCTCCTCATGTATTGGAAGAGTATCTTTTCCTCCAGCAAATCTGTCAGTTTCTCTTTAAAGTGAATAAATAGTAAAAGCATAGGTATTCAAATATGAACTGGCTTGTGACTTTTGCTGGCTGTAGTCCAGTGAATGGTTACAATTGTTCAGAAAAGAGTGTGGACTCCTCTGTAAGCTGAAGGAAAAACAAATGAAGGCTGCGTAAAGTTGTGTACTATGTAAGAAGCCCATGAGATGTATCGGAAGGAATGTTAAAACTGCACAGTTGTTTACACACATATATGGCAAGACAGTGTATGTACACTGTTCATATGTAATCATTAGTAGGGAGAAGATTTATAGGCAGTAAAAATGTGTGAAATAGGCAGGTAAAAAGGCACTAAAAATGGGCAAAATAGGCACTTAAACAGGCACTAAAAATTTGCTAAGTAAACACTTAAAAATGCACAATTTTGGTAAATTGGCTCTTAAAATTCACTATAAATGCACTATAACAAAATGACAATCATAGCAACGTATACTGCAACAAATTTGCTAAACAATACTATTTTGCGGTTCCCTGGACGAAATAGTCCTACATTTATTCCAAATATCAAAAATGGCAACACAGCAAATTAAAATAACAGATATTGTCTTATAATTAAAATGCATATAAATCCACTTAACTAAGTAAGAATCATAGTGTGCAGAAAGGTGTGAAGTAATTAACCATGTCAAAAAACAAAAACGTGGGTTTTTGAACGGGGGTTGCCTTTAACGTGAAAATTGAAATATCTGAAGCTTTTGTTAATTTGCTTCAAATTTATACAATTATTTTGTGATTGATCAAGAATGGAATAATGCCAAGTTTCAGCTTTCTAATTAGAATAGTTTCTGAGGAATTAACAGTTTATTTCTAAATTACAGGCGATTTTCAAAATGTCCCACATATTTTAATTTTAAAAATTAATTCTTGTGGTATAAGTTCCTGCACCCATTTTAACCTATTAATGACCTGTACCTATTTGAAATATTTGTCTTCGCCATATCAACAAAGGGAAAAAATAATCATACCTATTTAAAAAAATTTATTTTCCTAAGCGCTTTCAGTAAAAAGTAAGCATTATAATCCTTTTCAATACAAATAACAAAAACACAACAAATGTAAATGGGTACACTTAATATGTAGTTGCCCGTACAGGCATGTTTAGAATTTCATACAGATTAATAGAAAATTGCATCCTGTGGAACATTTTGAAGTTAAAATGTAGAAAATATGGAATCTGAGAAATCTGAGGCCAAAATGCAGATGTAGGGTTATTTAAAAGTCATGTGTCGTTTTCTGTAGTGCCACTAGAAAAAGAAAAACACTTTATATTATTGAAGTATGTCTATATTAATTTTAAGACAAAAAAATTAAATTTGGGATTGTTGTAAGTTTTGGGCCAATTTGCACAGATGTGTCTCCTTAATATAAACGATTGTTGGAAAGATAATAAACTCAAAAGTTCATCACAGCAATCTTAATATCACTTAAAATGATGTCATGAGTGTCAGAAAGATACAAAGCACAGAAAAAAATTAATCAAAAGCTAAAGCTACAGAATCCTAGTTTTTGTAATAAAAACCCTAAATGCCCCATTGTCAACTAAGAACAAATAATAAAGCACAGCTTTTTAGTAAGCGTTTTCCATTCATTCAAACAGAATTACAGCAATAACGGCATTGTAAAAAGAATTTTGGTACCTACTTTCATAAAGGCATTTCTGTAAAATTTTACACAAACCATTAAGATTTATTGGTGTGCAGTTTCATTTTCAATGTTGGAAACAACATCAGAGGTCTCCAAGCAATCAATTTCGTGATTCCTTGAAATACATGTAGAAAAACATAAGCATGAGAAAATCACAATTTTGTCATATATATATAATCCTAATCTTTGTAGCCTAGTTAATTAAGTTGTACCCTAAACAGAGTCCCAGGGTGGTGATTTTAAGATTGGGTAAAACAACAGCTTTGTGTCAGTAGATTTACACACATGTAAGAGAAATCTTACGGGAGTAAATTCCTGCTTACCAGCAGTACTGATTGTGATCTGATATGATTGTTAACAATTAACACAACGAATAATTTAATTAATAATCCCTCTATCAAGTATTACTATTAGCTCAAGAAATAAGCCTATACACCAGCACAAAAATATCATACCAGCACAAAAATATCATGATAATGCATTAAAACAAATGCAAAAGCTGTTGTCACAAATTACAAGAAGAAGAAATTGGCTAAAAAGGCAGCTTTAGGCACTAATAAGCAGAATAGGCACAAAGGTATGAAATAGGTATTTATAGGCACTATAAAACTAAGAAATTAGGCTAATAATTGTAGCAAACGTGGTTATAACTTAAAAGCCTACGTTTCTGAACAAAGGAATAAAATAGACAAATAGGGCAAAATCTGCCCCCTAATCTTGACTTCAGGACAGCAACATGCCATACACTGGCAGGTGGAAGAAATCATGTATAAAGTGATCATATTTTGGCAAGAGGAAAAATAAGGGAATCAAAATTTATGTTTCTGTTTTCTTTCAGTGTGAATGTTATTAAACTAACATGATTATTATGTTTCATTAGAAACTGCATTTAGAGTATCTAAAATATATACACATAGTTTTATATAGTTTAACATTCTGATGCATTTAAATCAAGTCATTTTATATAATGGCAATGACCCACTTCTACAGATTGATCACACTTCAGAGAATTACAATTTTAATGACAAATGTGTAGTGATAAAAAACAAGATTTTTTTTAATGCCAGAGTTGTTTATAACTGAGAAGACTAAAATACGGATTATTATTATAGATAAAAGATAGATTACACAGAAAATTGAAGCTAGTTACAGTGGAGTAATACATATTACACAAATAAAAAAAGTTGTTACTTATAATCCACTTATCTTAAGAAGTTGATGTTAAAACTTCTTTCTTCTTATTCAAATCGATTTCGAAGGCTTTTTTTTTGCATTCATCTTCAGTTTGTTTTTAATTAAATGTTCCCATGGATTTGATAGTGTGGGAAAAAATATTTATTTTAAATAATCAGCATCGTATAATGAATTTTGACATACCGGCAATTGACTCTGTTTTTAGGTTTGTTTTGTCTTCAGATGTTGGTGGTGCTGCGAATGACATAGCAAAAGGAAAACACAGTAACCAAGATTTCCCTAACAATGGAGTTTGTTTTCACTGAAGATGAATGCAACATGCCTTCGAAATCGATTTGAATAAGAAGAAAGAAGTTTTAACATCAACTTCTTAAGTGGATTATAAGTAACAAATATTTTTATTTGTGTAATAAAAGACAGATTGTTGGAACAAAATGTACAACAGTTGTTGATTTTTACACAATAATAGTGACAATATTGATGAGATGCCTTTCAGTGATAGCTTAGTTGATAAAATGCTTGACATTACCCTCTGCCAGTTGAACCAATCAACTTTTTAGAAATTATTCTTGCTGTACGCATTGATTTTAGTAAAAAATTACTTATATCATCACACACTTCCTATTGCTGCAGAATTTACTAAATAACAAATGTGTGCTGATTAATTTAATGGTGTTCTCTCATCTTTTTTCTGTTATATAAATTACAGAAGATAAGGGCTCTTTAGGTTAATTTGGAAATTACTACCATAAATATTTACTTGGGTACACATTTAATTAATTTACTATGTATAAGCTGATTTTATTCTTATTATGTACCTGTGTTGTGTACAATAATCACTTAACATTTCATATCAGACACGCACAGTTCCCAAGTGGTCCATTTGCGTTGCTTTATTTACTGTATGCCAAGTAACTAATATCTCGCTCTTTCAGTAAAAAATAACAAGAGAATGCATACACTGCCAATGAAGGTCAATATCCTGCATGCCTTGCAAGTAGTTATTAAAAATATTTGCAGAACAAATCTTTCAGTAACACACACAGGCACACATGTGCGCATCCACGCACACATGCACGTGCACACACACACACACACACACACACACACACACACACACACACACACACACACACACACACACACACACACACACACACACACACACACACACACACACACACACACACACATACACACACACACACACACACACACACACACACGCACGCACGCACACACAAACACACATACACGAGAGGTAAGACAAGTTTACCTAACATCCAGGGCTGCAACTTATATTTATTTGCAGACGACACAGCCATCTCCATGGCATCCACCAGACACCTCACAGCAGTTCACCGCGCACAGCAGTATGCTGACATGCTTTCTGCTTGGGTTCTAACTTGGAGACTTCAGATAAATGCTTCAAAATCACAGGCTGTCAGGTTCACTCGTCATCAACAAAAAGATGTTCCTGAGCTATGCCTGGCAGGAGCAGCAGTACACTGGACTTCTGAAGCTCAATATCTTGGAGTACAACTCGACATGCGCCTCACTTGGAAAGCCCACATTAAATCAGTTGCCTCCACAGTCTCCAAAGGAATGTCAATGCTATATCCCTTGTACAACAGAAAATCCCCTCTGTCTCTGTTGAATAAACTTCTTATCTATAAACAGGTACTACGACCCGCCTAAACCTATGTCTACCAGATATGGGGAGCAGCAGCCAAAAGCCATCTTCATAAGTTACAGGTCCTTCAGAATAGATACCTCCACATTGCAACAGCTGCTGAATGGTATATTCCAAATGTAAACATCCACTCTGACTTATCCTTTCCTAACTTGACAAACTACATCCTTGACCTTTCCCGAAATTTCTCGCCAGTCTTCCAGATATTTTTAATCAACTTATTCGTGGCCACGGGGAGTACAACATTGACCCTGGGAACTCTTACCAACATCCCAGAATTGCACTAGCCACATAATAACATCTTATCATTGCTTAGCAGAAACTCTCAATTCTTCCTTCTATCTCCAATGTCTCTCTTTACATATATTCTTATTAAAAATTAAAAAAATAAAATAATAATAATAATAATACAAAAAAATATTACATAAACAAAACCCACTGTCTAACCAGCGTCTTTATTCATAAATCCCTCTCCATGCCAGTTAGGGACAATGTCCCGGGATGGTTATAAGTCGAAGGCCCCTCCTCTTTGGATCAGGGTATACCTTCAATGACACTTCTGCGCTGTGTGAAGACAAGTTTACATTAATTCTATACACTCCATTTAAATAGATAATACCTTTAAATGCTATTTTATAGGATGTGACTGAAAATAACTGCTAAGTAAACCAGTGTGTTGTGTAACAATATAGCTATACAATGCCTGCTTTCATTGTTCCAATTTCAGCATGCTGGCTACCTATCTATCTAACTTAAAGTTTTATATTATATTATTTGATAATATTTAAAGCTTGTGGATAGATACTGCTCTTAATATAATATTATTGAGAATTTGACAACTGAAAATAAATTGTTACTACAGTGTGAACCATATAAACCTGAACAAATTCAATTGGCCATAACATTTGAACCAATAATAGTACACACGTGCAACTTTGGGAGAATTAATACACAATTGGGAGATTATATTACACTATTTACATCTCAGAGAAAATGTTGGAATTGTCCTCCATCAGCATCTATACAGGTTTGCACTTGTCTCACCATATTCTCTGAAGTTTTACAGAGAGTATCCTCGCCAATATTTCTTATTTTGGTTCGAATGCATTCCTTGAAAACATCAATTGTCCATCGCCTATTCTTGTACACTCTATTTTTTTGGATACACCCACAAGAAAAAATCCGGTGAGTTTAGGTCAGGGGTTCTGGGGGGCCACAGACCTTTTGAGATTATTCTATTATCAAAGAAACTGGTCACAAGTACCATGGTATCATTAGATGTATGGCACGTTGCTCCATCTTGCTGGAAATAACGTTCTCTCAATTCGATATCATCTCCGTAATACTTCAGAGAATATGGTGAGACAAGCGCAAACATGCATAGATGCTGGTGAAGGGCACATCCACATCTTTGAAATGTAAATAGTGTAATTTAATCTCCCAATTGTGTATTATACAGACATTTTGAGATTGTTCAATTATCAAAGAAACTGGTTACAAGTTTCATGGTGTCATTAGATGTATGGCACATTGCTTCATCTTGCTGGAAATAACCTTCTCTCAATTCGATATCATCTCCATAATAACTCAGAGAATATAGTGAGTCGAGTGCAAACATGTATAGATACTGGTGAAGGGCACATCCACATATTTGAGATATAAGTAGTGTAATGCAATCTCCCAATTGTGTACTATAGTCTTCGTGTGTCCTATTACTGGTTCAAAAGTTATGGCCTATTGAAATAGTTCAGGTATATATGGGTCACACTATAGAATGATGGAAATTTAATACTTTTTCCACACTAGCCGTGTGTATGCTAAGATTTGCATAGACAGGGTCAGACTGAAAAATTCAGTGCCATGGCTGGGATTTGAAGATCTCTTGCTCTCCATCTGGTTCCTGTTAACCATTGAGCTACCATGGCCAGCATGCTATTATGACACTAAATTCTGCAACTGACTGGTACATTTCCCAGTAAACCCCTAAGGGTTCTCATATACGAGATATGCACCTTTTGTAGTGACTTACTATGGTGTAAGTGCTTAAGTACCAGGTTTTATAGTTACCATTATTGGGTTAATTGATGGAAATTTAATCATTTTTTTACACTAGCTGGGTTTAGGCTAACATTTGTTTTACCAGGAAACATACAAGTCAGCAGGAGAATTTAACGTCATGATGGCACGTTGGCCATGGTAGCAATTTGGTACCAGGAGATCAGTGGTCAAATCCCTGACATGGTATTGAATTTTTCAGTCTATCTATCTAAATTGTTGCTAAATTCTTTCAAACATAAGTAACTTTTACCTTCATATAACTACAGAAACCTTTAAATTGTTTATATTGGGGTTTGTTTAGCCGCGAATGATGTGTGCTCTTGCATCTAGGTTCCTTTCATTTATTATCAATTTGAACAAAATCGAGGCAATGAAAAGACATTGTTCATAGGTGATAGTCTCTACATTGTTTGAATGTTGCAAGCTGCTAGCAACCACCACATAGGACACTGTACAAGTTTGTCATAATTGTATAAAAAGTACTAAATAATACTACATTTAAATTTCTGTTTTATATTTTACTATAATTAAAATTAAGAAGATATAAGCATTATTACATATTTTAGTTAATTGATGGAAATTAATCAGTTCTCCACACTAGCCGAATATAGGCTAAGATATTTAATGGATAGAGTTAACATGAAAAATTCAATGCCATGGCCGGGATTTGAACCAACGGATCTGCTGACTTCCGTCCAGTCGCTCTTAACCTTTGAGCTACCATGGTCAATGTGCCGTCCTGACATTAAATCCTCCAGTTGACTCATATATTTCCCCGGTAGACCACTAGGGGCTCTCGCATCCGAGATACACAGTTTGTCGCGACTTACTATCGTAAGTACTTAAGTCCCAGGCTTCATCATATAACTCTTATTATTTTAGTTAATTGATGGAAATTAATCAGTTCTCCACACTAGCCGAATATAGGCTAAGATATTTAATGGATAGAGTCAACATGAAAAATTCAATGCCATGGCCGGGATTTGAACCACGGAACTCCTGGCTTCCGTCCAGTCGCTCTTAACCTTTGAGCTACCATGGTCAACATGCCATCCTGACATTAAATTCTCCAGTTGACTCGTATATTTCCCCGGTAGACCACTAGGGGCTCTCGCATCCGAGTGGTCTACCGGGGAAATATACGAGTCAACTGGAGAATTTAATGTCAGGACGGCACGTTGACCATGGTAGCTCAAAGGTTAAGAGTGACTGGACGGAAGCCAGGAGATCCGTGGTTCAAATCCCGGCCATGGCATTGAATTTTTCATGTTGACTCTATCCATTATTACATATTTTTAATAAATGCATAGTAGCTGTTAATAGATAAGAAGACCATCTGAAATCTGTATATGCTAAAAGTTTGAATTTTCAGGTATTAAACTGTGTGCTGTAATGTGCAATTGAAGTTTAGTTTAGTTTAAATCCTTTCATGGAAGTGTTGAAAACAGTGTTGTTGTATAAATTAAATCGACTCCTAATTAATTTAATTAGTTTAGTTTGTTTGCACTTAAACATACAATACTTTCTTATAATTCCAATTCCTATTTTCCAGTAAGTACAAATTTGCCAACTGCTTATTTTACGGGTTAGTAGTGTTATTGGCTCCCTGGCCATTTACCCCTATTCTAACCCTTATGCAACAATTACATAATATTTTGTTGTGTCCTCCATTTCTCTGGCTCTTAACTTCCTTACCCTTCTCATCTATTTCTTTTTGATTTTGTCTTCATACTTCCCCACCTCCTTTATTCTTTTCTCCCCTTTCAACATAAAGTTGCTACATAAGCCTCTTTATTGTCCCAGTTGTTATCGCAAATTAATTTCCTCCAGTTTTCTATTTCTTTACTTTGCGCTACATAGTGCTGTATGCTTAGTTTGTTTCCACATAAAGTGCAATCCTTTGGTGAACCCTCTTTCAATAAAGCTCCTGCCCTTAACCAAGTTAAACCCTCTCTCTAATATCTACGAATATCACATAAGTCAATATGTTTACTTTCCCTATAGGTACTCTGTACATTTTCAGGTATACATTTAGTGATTACCTACTTATCAGGTATTCCCAAGTCATGTTCTTAATCATTGTCCAAAAACCCTTTACATTTCTTTCTCCTTCCTGCCAGATACCTCCCAACTTATTCTATCCAACGTTTTCTCTAGCTCCGACCACCAGCTATCTTTACATGTTGAGTTCCTCAGTTGTTCTAAACAGATCTTTATCATCATTCAGCTGTACCAATATTTTAAGCATCTTTCTATAATTACCCCACTTCAATTGAAATTACTGAGTTACAAAGAGAGCCAACAGGAAGTGCAAGTTGCCTGGGCATTCCCTGGCACAGGGTAAAGTTGTCACAGTGCTATCCGTTTAGCAGATTTACCCAGTGCTATATAGTAGGTATAGACGTGAATGCAAGCAGTTTTATATATAGTAGTGATGTGGTGGTTGTCCTACCCAAATATTTCTGATATCAGGGTGTGTATCCATTTGAAGGGAGACAATGCTAGATACATGGTTAGCTGTGAGAAATAGTCAAAAAATGTAAAACCTGTTAAAGTAATAATTTATGTCAAATACACTTTGTTGTACACCTCAAGATTTCTGGGATGATCCTAGTTATTGGTTTGAATTTTAAAGTATCTATGTCTTTTTAAAATGTAATAAGTTATTTATTTATTTTATCTCTTGACTACACAGAGAACAGAATTTCAAAGTGATCAGTTCCTGTAAGATTTGACTAATGCTTAAAGGTTCCCACATACCCTTATTCCCATTGTACCTACAAGCAAATATACAAAACAACCATTACTTCAATTGCTTATCTTAATTATCATGGAAGTTGTTGGAAGCATAAGCTTTTGTAGGAATAGTTTCTTAGGAACACTCCGAGAAACCTATATCAATGTAATACATTAGACTTTTACTGTGTCTACTTAACACGACTACTAATATTTGGTATTAATTGTATAAAAATATAGCTGCAAAACTATAGTCATTCATTGTATCAGTTTAAAAGTTTTATTTTACATGGAGTCTGTCAAAGAAGAAGATTAATGCTTCACAATGCTGACAAATGAGATGTCAAGAGTACAATGTTAATACATCTCAAGTGATAGGAAAGTCTCTAACAGCAGCCATCACATGTATTATATTTAAAGTGTTTATGTCACATTTACATTAACAATGGACAACCTTATAAACAGCTGCACTTACAGTAAGATTGTTAACTTGGCAGCCAATCAGTATGAAGAAGATTTGCAACTACAGAGCAAATAAACCATTAGGTTAAACATTAATGTCCTACAGAGTACTTGCGGCTGGCTTAATTGTGAAACTGTGAATAGAATGTAACATTTCTGTTGCATACAGCGTTCCGATAACAGAACGCGTAAAGAGAGGGAAATAATTTTGGACTGGACGTGGTATATCCGGACCAAAGAACGATGAGCTAGTACGGACACACTTGATATTAGGGTAACAGCAAGACTGAGGAGGTAATAATACCGTAGTGGAAGGGGTGCACATGGGAAGTAGATAGCCCGAGATAGCTATTACAGGAGTTAGAAATTGTAAATATTAACTGCCAGATATTTCTCTAAAGTAGCTCAAACTAGTGTAGGACTTATAGGATGGAAATTTGCGGGGCAACAGTAATAAATAAGTCTGTAGAAAATTCATATAAATGTTTTGTGAAGCGTTATTAGGATTGAATAAATCAATACCGAAGTGAGTTGCAAAAGTTAGGTTAGGAAAGTCTTGCAGAGGAGGGTTAGTGATAGAAAGATGTTTAGAGCATTGGTACAGTTGTATAGGTAATGAAGATTGCAACATATTAAGTTTGTGTTTAGCAAACATATAAGGATAGGTTTTTCCGGGGTTTTCCCTGATCCTAATAGACGAATGTCGGGTAACTCTAAGCTCTATGGCTCCTGGGCTTATTTGAGCATCATTTCACCCATTTAATTCATCGTCCGATATGACTTAACGTAGTAGTAGTAGTAGTAGTCTAATGCCCGTTAGCTTGGATATATTCCATTTGCTTTCTTGCTTCCCAGTATAGTTCAGTTATTGTTCTTGTGGGTGATGTTTTGAGAGCCGGATAGACAGAAAGGTGGTCTTTATTCAAAGGAATCGATATCTTGACACAGGATACAGTTTGGAGATTTAAAGATTTTAATTTTATGAAGATGTGCAGCCAGACAGTCATGACCTGTTATCAATCTGAATTTTGCTACTGCTTCATGTCTTGGGTGTTCAGGTATCAAGTTTTTCTTGTGTAGGATAGCTGCCCATGGTTTCTCATTGCTTTCTGTTGTGAGGTGTTCCATCAGTTCTTTCTGAAACTTTCTTTGGATTATAATTTTTGCCGAATGATAGGACAGAGTTTTGTTAGGTTTCTGTAAGATTTTGGTGCCCTTTTTTGCCAGAAGGTCTGCCATTTCATTTCCTTGAATTCCACAATGAGAGGGGATCCATTGGAGCTGGATAGTTTTATTTTGGTTATTTAAAATTCTTATGATCTTTTTAATTTCCAATATTTTACTGGATATTGGTAAGTTATTTGTTGTTATAGCTTGTATAGCTGAACTTGAGTCACTTAGTATAACTGCTCTCTGAAATGCATTTGTTCTGTATACTAGGTGTGTTAGTGCTAGTTCTATTGCCTGAATTTCTCCATCAAAATGGGTGGAATTTCTCCCTACTGCAACGTAAAAACTAAAAAGTTTTGAATAAACCCCAGCTCCAGCTCCATCTTCTATTTTCATTCTAGATCCATCTGTATATATATGTATCCATTGTGGTTCAGGGTATAGATTGTGGATAGTTTCTAGTGTGATTTGTTTTAATTCATCTGGGGTCATTTCTTTTTTTAGGACAGGTTTTATTAAGTTTATGTTATGGGCAATATCTGTGTCTTCCATGGGTGATGTTGGTAAAAGAAGTTTTTCTGGCATTTGGTTTGGGTTATATATTTTCTGAAGTTTAGTTGCTTTTTGTATGAAGCCATTTTGTGTTTTCAGGTTTCTCTCTCTGTCTTTATAATTCAGCCAGTAATTATCATGGGGAAGTCTTATCAATTTTTCGTATTGCAATACGGTCTGTTTGTTGATCTGATGGGCTATGGGGTTATTTTCAGTAAGGACCTGCATTGCTGTTATGGGAGTGGATTTGGCTGCACCTGTTATTAGTCGTAAAGCATTATTCTGTGTTACTTCCAGTTTGTTTAGATTAGTATCGTTACAGGTGACCATAGTTTCACTTCCGTACATTAGCACAGGCTTTATGTACGTCTTGTAAGTATTGTTTAGTACAGATCTTGAGCATCCCCATTTTGTTTTTGCTAATCTCTTTAAGATATTGCATCTTCTGTTTACTTTCTCAGTAGTAATTTTAACATGATGGTCCCAGGTTAATTTCCTATCAAAGTGTATACCTAGGTACTTGACGTTGTTTTGTTGTTGAATGTTTTGACCATTAATTTTGAGGTGGAGCTCTGGTGACGTATGTGCCAATGAAAATATCTCGGAACAGGTTTTGTTGGTGTTAATCTTCATGCAGTTGTCTTTACACCACTGTTCCAATGTGGTAATAGCATTGTTCATTTGTGAGGTTAGTTTATGTTGAAGATTTCTAGGTGTAGTTGTCCAAATTGTTACGTCATCAGCATTTAATGTTTTTGTTTTTGTTTAATTCTGATGGTAGGTTATTTATCATTATGTTGAATAGAATTGGGCTGAGTACTGAGCCTTGAGGGAGACCCATTTTCATTTGTTTGTATTTCGATGTTGAATTGCCATATTTTGTTGCACAGAATCTTTGATTAATGAAGTTGTAGATCCATCTTAACATGTTCCCATCAATGTTTAGGTTCATTATTTTCTCCATGAGTTTCAGTTTCCAGACTGATCCAAAGGCATCTTCAAAATCCACAAAGAGTGCTGCGACTGTTTCATGTGCATCTAATGAGTCCTTGATTTCTTGACTCAGTTTCAGAACTTGCTCTGTTGTGGAATGATGTGGTCGAAATCCAGCTTGGGCATGTGATATTAGATTTTTTTTTTTTCTAAATACCAAACAAGTCTTGCTTGCACCATTCGCTCCATTGTCTTACACAATATGCTTGTCAGTGAGATTGGGTGGTAGCTAGATACATTGTCAGCAGGTTTTTTAGGTTTCAGTATAGGAATTATGATGGCTTTTTTCCATGCTGAGGGCACATTAGTGTTCCAGATTTGATTAATGAGATGAAGGCAGGTAGTCATTGCCTTGGGGCCTAAGTGTTTAAGAAATTCTGCAAAGATGTGATCTGGACCTGGTTGTTTTTTGTTTTTCAGTTTATTTATGGAGCATTTCAGTTCTTGTATGTTGAAGTTGGAGGTGAATATGCTGTCTTTGTTTATATTTTTGGTATATCGTTTCAGATTTTGTTTAATGTTCTTTTCTTCTTGTTTATGTTTCTTAGTTTTATCATTCTTTTTAGTATAATGTTTGTTAAAGGCTTCACTTATTTTATGATCATCTGTTAAGGTTTTATTTGCCAATATTAATGGCTCTCTTTTTTGCACTTTTTCATTATTGTTTAAGGTTGATATATAGTTATGTACTTTTGTGCTATTATTTCTATAATCTAGATTTTCTACAAATTTTTGGAAACATTGTTTTTTTGCAGATAATATTTCTTTCTTCATTTGTGCTGCTTTTTTTCTCCAATCTTGTACATCCGCTGCTTGTTTTGTTTGTTCAGCTCGTTTCCTTGCATTGTTCCTTTCTCTCTTTAGTTCTGTAAGTCTTTTCGACCAGAATGGCTTATATTTATATACCTTTCCTCTAGGAATGTGTTTATTTGCAGCTTTTATAATTGTGTCACAGAATTTATTACAATTTTTATCAGGGGCTGCTTCTGTGAAGTCAAATGTTATATTTGTAAGGTCATTTTCTATTTGATTTTGGAATTCATTCCAGTTTGCTTTTTTGAATTTGAAGGAGCACCGTGGCTTGTTTAATACGGTCTTGAGTTTATTACTAATCATAATGGTGGATATTATCATCTTGTGACTTGTTCCTACATCATTAAAAACTTTTCTAGTTATTAAGGGGGATATATCTGAAGAGGCAAGAGTTAAATCAGGGTTTGTTGTGTTCCCATTGTAGTGTAGATACGTTGCTGGGTCATCCTTTTTATATATCAAATCTATGCTGTTTGCTGCTATAAAATCTTTTATGGTCTTCCCTGCTGCATTGGTATCTGTGTAGCCAATTTCTTCGAAGTGTGCATTAAAATCTCCAACAAACAGTGTTTTATCTGTGATATTTATTACTCCAAGATTTGGGTCATTGCCTGGTGGATTATATATACATAAGATCTTGTGATGAGTATTATGTTTCCAGAGATCAATTTTGACTAGTTCATGTTTATCTCCATCATTCATCTCTTTAAGGATTTTAAATTGGTGTTTTATATCTTTATGAACTCCTATTAGGATGCCACTTGCAATCTGGCGATGTTTAGGGAGGATACTTATTATGTACTTTTTTATTTTGTAGTATTTTAAGTTTTCTTGGGATATATTGGCTTCTACGATACAGAATATATCTACTTCTAATTTACTTATTGCATTAGTTAATTCAGTTTTCTTGGCTTGGGAAATGCCTCCTGCATTCCATTGTAGGACTTTTATTTCTTTATTTGTGCTTCTTCTGGTCCCCGACCGGAGATCCGAGGAGGGGACGTTTTTACCTCCGGAATCATTTGCAGAGAGAAGCTGTGTCATGTTTTGTTTAGTTTAGTTTATTGGGCTTATGCGTTGTTCATTTTGCACCACCCAAAGGCACGTGTAGATTAAGGAACTCTACGGACGCGAACAACTTTGCCTTAAATTTATTAGAGTGAGGTAAAGATAGGATAGAAAATGAAAGGATCCCTAAGGCCTCGAGTGCTCTAATACCGTCAGGGTCCGAAGAAAACAAGAGTTTAGCCAAGAGGGGCTAGATAGGAAAGGTGAATGAGGGAACTGGTATGAGAAGAAGATATACCAGCTCGGTCTAATATCCCACCATGCTGACCAGTGCATTTGGTGAGTAGCCCTCCCCTTTAGTTCATCATGAGAGTACATGATTACTAACAGCTGCACCACGTGAAGGATAGGGGTAGGACTCTAGGCATTTGTCCAGGTTGGTTCCCATGATCATTCTACTTGGTGAATGCATTATGGGGTCTCCCCCCTGTTAGTAACAGCAGCCCTTTAGCAGCCAGACTTAACGTTGGAGGACGTTGACTTAACGTTGGAGGACGTAAATTACAACAACAAAAAGCATGTGTCACTATCCCTCTTTTGCGACTCGTTTCTGTATTTGTCTATTTATCCTAATAACTCTTTACAAAACCTTTTAAATGAATATTCTACAAATTTACGTATGACATTTGCTCCTCTTAATTCCATACCCAAAGTTCATTTTGATTTAAACTATTTTTCCCATACTATTTCGGGTCATTTTACCGACATGCCTATATAATAATAAATTAGGTTAAACATTAATGTCCTACAAAGTACTTGAGGCTGGTTAAAATGTGAAACCGTGAATAGAATGTAACATTTCCGTTGAATACAGCGTTCCGACAACAGAACGCGTAAAGAGAGGGAAATAATTTTGTACTGGACGTGGTATATCCGGACCAAAGAACGATGAGCTAGTACGGCCGCACTTGATACTAGGGTAACAGCAAGACTGAGGAGGTAGTAATACCATAGTGGATGGGGTGCGCATGGGTAGTAGATAGGGAGGGGGGTGACTATGGCAGGAGTTAGAAATTGTAAATATTAACTGCCAGATATGTCCCTAAAGTGGCTCAAACTAGTGTATGAAACAACGGTAGACGCAAAATTGGCTTATAGAATGGAATTATGCGGGGCAAATTTAACAAATAAGTCTGTAGAAAATTCATATAAATGTTTTGTGAAGAGTTACTAGGATTGAATAAATCAATACCGAAGTGAGTTGCAGAAGTTAGGTTAGGAAAGTCTTGCAGAGGAGGGTTAGTGATAGATGATTAGAATATTGGCAGGTAATGAAGAAAGCAGCATATTAAGTTTGTGTTTAGAGGAACACACACAAAGAAGTGTAGCATATATAAGGATAGTACTTTCCGGGGTTTTCCCACATCATAATAGACGAAAGTCATGTAACTCCAAGCTCTATGGATCCTGGGCTCATTTGAGCTTCATTTCACCCATTTAATTCATAGTCCGATATGACTTAACGTTGGTGGACGTAAATTACAACAACAAAAACCACTGACACCGTCCCTCTTTTGCGACTCATTTCTGCATTTGTCTATTCATCCGAATAACTCTTTACAAAACACTTTAAATGAAAGTTCTACAGACTTACGTATTACATTTGCTCCTCATAATTCCATCCCGAAATTTATTTTGAGTTGTAGCATTGTTTCCCATACAAATTCGGGTCAGTTCACCATGTCTATCCGTTAATATTTGCAATTTCTTAATCCTGTCTTCGCCACATAGGCTCTCTGGCGCTACACATGTAGAACCATATTACCTCCTCACACTTGCTATCACCCTAGTACCATGTGCGGTGTTATTACCTCTTGAAACTCTGTGTGGCCCTAATAGCTGCAAATAACTAAAACGTTCAGGCGCCATACGTGTTCTGTTATCCTTGTTCTGCAACAGAATTGTTACATTGTATTCATTTCAGCTTGTCCCACATTCTTTGAAGAGCCTACATGCTTAAGTAATAGACGAAATCCCTTCAGAAATTAGATAGATACCGATATTTAACCGGAAGTACATATTTTGAGGTCGCCTAGGTTTAAAAAGAAGAGTATAAATAGAAACAGGTGTGCCCCAGCGCTTTAAGGGGTGTAACGAAAAGGCACACTACATTTTAGTGGTACAATCGATTGTTCGTAATCTTAAAATGGTTATTTAGGTACTGGACTTTCTTCTTCTTCTTCTTCTTCTTCTTCTTCTTCTTCTTCTTCTTCTTCTTCTTCTTCTTCTTCTTCTTCTTCTTCTTCTTCTTCTTCTCTTCTTCTTCTTCTTCTTCTTCTTCTTCTTCTTCTTCTTCTTCTTCTTCTTCTTCTTCTTCTTCTTCTTCTTCTTCTTCTTCTTCTTCTTCTTCTTCTTCTTCTTCTTCTTCTTCTTCTTCTTCTTCTTCTTCTTCTTCTTCTTCTTCTTCTTCTTCTTCTTCTTCTTCTTCTTCTTCTTCTTCT